>MNCI01033935.1:167169-185096 GCA_015680685.1 Gnetum montanum | reverse complement strand
AATGTTAGAACAAGTGGAGGGTCAATTGGGTAGCCAACCCCATGACAATCCTCCATCACCTATCTCATATTAGCCATAAGCCCATCATTGAATGCAACCATAATATCCCTTTCATGGAGAAGGATCACCCACATTTGCCACATGCAAGCTATCCTTCCCACACCAAGTTATGGGACAAGAACCATTTTCTGAACACTAGGTCTAGGAACGAATATAGAGTCACCTTTGAGAGTAATCAAATCATGAATTCTCCAAGGAACATCAGCATTCCTAGAATTTTCATTTCCCCACTATATCAAGAATGACTTCCTGTCTCATGATCAACACCTTTTATTAGATTTTGCACTTGCAGGAAGGATCCTCTTTGGGAGGCTTCTTTCATAGGTAAGTATAGTAGGCCAGCTACACCTTACCCATAATACATGCCCAAGTAGTCAATATACCCAATAGAACCATATCATCAAACTATCACCAGCCGAGAGAAGACATGGGTTTACAAGTCTTACCCAAATTCAATTTTCACCTTGAGAACAACTCAAGACACCAAGCATTTCTATTTTATCTTGGGAGATCTGGGTTTTGTTTCATATATCCTAGTCAAGCCCGTTTACATCAATTTATGGTGGAAAAGGCTGCACCACTACCTATTATCACTCAACCCAAACAACAGACATAAATCAGCAACAACATCTTGCCCATAGGAGGACCAGGTCCTTAGGATAGTTTTACATGGAATGGGCTTTAATCAACATCATTTACAACTTAAGTGCAAAACGATTCATCCCCGAAGGGTTTACAATAAGGATGGTCTACCAGAGAACCCCAACAAGGAAGTTCCTTTGAAGACCCCAAAACTATGAGAGTACACAAAATCATGCCTTGCTTACAAGAAGAGCAATATGTATCTTAATTTACATAAAAAACATGGCCTCACAAAGGAGGTTTCATGAATTTCACCAGGGTAACAACATTTTGTCTCTAAGAACAAGCCCCACAAGTTCATAAACATGGGACTATGGCTAGGAATCCCAAACATCAACTACTTCTAGGTCCCAAATAGGAGACAACCGTCTCAATCCCACCTGCCTTATTATTTTAGGAATTGAAGAGGGCATCCATTGAAATGAAGAATGCTCCCTCATGATCACTATGCTATCCCACCAGGGAGGTGAGAACACCAACATGAATTAACATCACACCAAAGACATGGGACAATGCATCAGGGAGGGACTGTGAGATACATCAGTGTACATACGAGACAAGGTACACCAAAAATTCAGCAAGAAGCCATAGCCTATTAGGCACAACGAGTCCCCAATCATGGAATCACACCATAGACAACAAACACACCAATAATTCCCAATCTATGAGAGCGCATCATAGCCCTCCAAAGCACCAAAAGCAATAGTCATGAGAGCCCACCAACATGAAAAAATCATTAGAATCCCCCAATCATGAGAGCATTGGCTCAAGTATTTTGAGCACATTCAAGCCCACCAAGCAAGGCCACCAAGAGATATCATAATTTCTGTATCTGTAACGTCATGTATTCAAGGATGGACCACCATCCCAACACTTAGACAGCTACTCCACGATCGCTTCCGACATGGAAGAGCAAGTCTAGATGCCAATACCCAGAACTTAACTCAAATCCATCGCTAGGCATCACATTGATTTGAATTTCAGTCACCATTGATCATATGTGGACAAGATCTTTGCCAGTCTAGGAACACAAGAGAATGTGTTCCCAAGATTTGTCTTGTCTCAAGGAAATTCACCAAGAACATACCATCCAAGCATGCCAACATCATCAAGAACACATGGCACCAATTCACTAGCATAATGGGCAAGGACATGCCCTTATCCATTTGTTACAACACTGTATCCAACTGAAGAGTATTCCATGAGGTTTTCAGAAGGATTATACATCAAGGCCCAATGGCCATTTACAACATATAGCAAGAGTGCTTCAAAACAAGCACTAGGAAAACACCATACATCAAGCTTGGCCTTGTCACAGTGTGTGGCATAGGCCTACAACCAAGAGATAACTGAGTCACATAGGCAATACATCCAGCACTTTTGAGTGTGGTATTTGGGAATGCTACCCAAGCCTAAAAAGGCTATAGGACAAACTACCCAAGCCCTTCCTAAGTTAAAGGATTTAGGCCACCAAGAGCATATCATGAAGAACCATGCTGTTTTGAGAAAAGCCTGTCTCTATCATGAAGCATAAATGATCTTCTGTCATTGCACCACTGTCTCAAAAGATACATGATCTACTATCTCACTAAATCCACTGCATGGGTAACATCGAATGAAAACGATTCAAGACATGAATGCAACAATCAGAGAATGAAACACGCCAACTGCGTATCCACCATCCTGCCATAGTAGGACCTCATTGCATTGGCCACTCCTGGGCCATCAGTATCTGGCATGGCCAAGGATACCATTTCATGCCATCTGCTAGCCTAATATCTGTAGGGTCTAGGACAGATCACCATCCTCTGTTAGTGCTCCCCTAGCATTGAGAGGCAAACAAATCATAATGTACCTGTTGATCCATCACAGCCACGGTACTAATACATCCACAACCCAATGTTGGGACTTTGAGACCAAATAATCAGTTCATGAAGGTCTCAGGAGCACATATCTTCCCCATAGACATAGTGCTCACAGAACCAACTGAGGTCACCACTAGCTGCATCTTTGTACCTATGCTACCTGCAACCACTGAGACACAAGCTCAAAAATACACAAGTTAGCAGGAACACGATTAGCACATTAGCCTCATACACAACCATCAAGCCTGATCATATAACAAAGTCATATCACTCTTGCACATCATAAAAATCAAGACCTCAGCAACATGCATAGAGATCGATCATGCAAACCTTGATGAATGATTTCATCATGAGGCACACCAAGAGAGAGATAGCACACTCTCAGCATTTCAAGATTCAAACACAACAATCATTCCCAGCAACAAACACTAGTGTCAACTAGGATCAAAATCTCAACACAATCGTATGAGCCATGGGCAATAGAAAATCGTCATCTCAACCCAAAAATAAGGTGGAAGACCGAGGTCTACCCAACAACAAGTCTACATCAAACCAATTCTTCCGACAATGAGCAACATCATGAAGGATGCGTTCACAAGAAGACTCTCATCAAAAGAGGTGTGGTCTCAACAAGAACCAACAATAGGATGACCCACACCAATAGTCTTCAAATCGAAGTGATCAACAAATGTCACCAATCAAAATAGTGATGCCACGAGCCCAAAGGCAACACCACCTACTCAACAAGGAGCACAACTCGCAAGGATCAACAATAAGGGAAATCATGCCTCATGCACAAGAAGTTGTCAAACAAGACAACAACCATTTGGCTTTGGGATGACACAAACAACCACTGCATCCTCAATGTTTCCAATAATAAGGCATCATACCATGTAAACCATTAAGTCGTGCCTTACGAACAATAGACAGGACCAAGATAACACGTATGCAAAATTTGAAAGCACAACCAAGAAGACACGCATACACAAATAGACAAACATACAATCGCAAGCACGAACATACGAAGTCTACCGGCAACGGTCTTAGTCCACGCATAACAAGGCTCACCAAGAGCACAGGTCTAAAGGACCTCCATCCTAAGGTACTTGGGAACCATCTTGTCCCAATTTTTATTTTCCGATACTCACTGTATCTAGGGTGAGTGGAAGTGCCAAGGATATCATATCCTGCACGTTTCAACAAATGCCATCTCGAAACATGTCATCTGGGTGGAAACCGAAGTGGAGACTGGGTCTGATTCATCCCAGATGAATCATTGGAGACCTAAGATGAGAGCTCCTTGAGCAAAAAAATTCTTGAGTTGCCAGTAGAACTCCTCTCAACCATATTGCATACAATCACAACTAGTCCAACCACAAGTACACAAGTGGAGGACATCACCACAATGCCATCGTTTATATCCTCACAGAGAGCAACATACATTAGTTGCTCACAACTCATCATCTATCCCCTCATGAAGAGCGTAGAACATTGCCATCAGGCAACTCTTCAAAGATACACAAGGATATGATCTTAGATCACCTAGGTATCAATTCGAAGGGACCATTAACCAAACAAGCTCAATGGAGTAACACAACCAAAGAGCACAACCATCTCCCAACACAATTTCAAAAACACTCTAATACCATCTGTAACAATGTTGCCCCAACGTTGCCCAGCACCCCAAGGAATTCACGAAGATCCAAAGGATCTGGGGCGGAAGACCTAGGGAATACGCCTCAAGCAAGCTAGCATTTCATGAGTGAGTGCAAGCAGAAGCACAACTTCTTAACATACATGACAACACACGTCATGGAGGGTAACCGACTCCAAAACGAGGACCATGCAAACAAGCACACACACAACCTTGTAGACAACATTAGTGAGAGGGGATACCATGCACCTATAAGGGGAGGTGCCTCACCCCGAGATCCCTCACGATGTGGTACAAGGTGTGGCCTGGCAGCGCATGAAAACTATCCAGTCTTGGCTGCCTACATATCTACGACCGCCATAGAATCAGGGCCATGTAGTTCTCCACGGAGAAGAGGGGAATGAAGAGGACTTAGAAGAGCGTTGCAAGAGGAGGGTGTCCTGTTGCTAGCTTGGTACCACCAAGCGGTGGTGGGTTTTCTAACACTTGAGAGGCGCCCTCGCCGGGGTGGGTTTTCTAACACTTGAGAGTCACCTGAGGGCACCTTGGAGTGTTCCATGGCCCCTGAACCATGGGGAGAGCCCAAACGAACCACCACTCTGGGACATCTCTCACAGTTAAATTGGTAATTATGACATCCTCCTACGGTCCTGCCTTATTGCTTTCTTTTTTAACTTTCCAGAATTTAAAATTTGTTAACTTTCCAGAATTTAAAATTTGTTAACTTTCCAGAATTTAAAATTTGTGGCGTACTTTCGTAAATGTGATGTAAGCATAGCTTAGAAGTATTTTTTAGGACTTATGCGGCAGTTGCCTTAGAAATGCCGAAAATTTCAAACTCTTGATCGTATGCACGAACCTTCCGCGTTCGCGTTCATGCACCATACGTTATTAGCCATGAAGCTTGCATATCCCGAAAGTGCTTAAGTTTTGATTGCTGCAAATTATATATTAGAATTATTTATTTATAATTTTATATGCATAGCCATGAACCTTTGTGTATCTGGAAAAATGCATAACTTTACATGGGTTTCTGAGGCTTGAGTTTTGATTGCTACAAATTATATATTAGAATTATAAATAGTTTTTTGCCTAGTGTGATGAAGCTTACTATGCTGAAAAAAAAAATTTCCAGTCTTTCATAACCAAAAAAAAATGCATTTTTGCTCTATCAAAGTTTAAAGAATCAAAATGCAAATCAGGTTTAAGTTTCAAAATATTGATATTACAATCTTTGGGATTTACTGTAATTTTCTTGAAATAGACTAAGGAGGCATTCATCCTACTATTCTTTAATTTCCTTTTATCTTGACTTTTGCATACCCTATTCCTTTTATCTCCTGGTTTGCATACCCGTGGTTGCATGTATGTATTTAGATATCAACATCAATGATAAACTTTATGGCTAGCATCTTCTGCCTAAAGCTAAATTAATATTTTTTTAACATTTCAATTCAAAAGTTTCATATAACATATCCTAAATTTTTTAAAATTTGTTTCCTAAAATACAATGACACCATATGAAAGTCAACAATTGGAGTGATGAAGTATTTGAATAAAATAAAAACCAGCTCTTTAATGTCATTTTCAGTAACAATGTATACATTTTAAGTTGCATATTTTATTCAATACAAACAATTATGATCTTTTTATAACAAGTTTAAAAAGTGTGTTGGAACCCACAATAAGTGAACCATAGGTACACCCCAAGATATATAGTCCAATTAGAACTTTATGTAACTTAACATTGTCCACTCGAATAGAATCCAAGACCTAGAGCTTCCGAATCAAGTGTCTTACTACTAGGCTAACACCTCATTATTATAACAAGTTGAAAAAGACATTAGCATGAACATGTTCAACAACCTTTTTAACTAAAAAAAATTGATAATATGCATGAACATGGGGTTAAAATTAATGTTTATTTTGTAACCTCCAACATATTAAGGGACATTTATTAAAATAAAGTCCAATTTTAATTTACATTCTTTGATATTTATAAATATAAAAAAGCAAAAAATATATTGAATAGAATAGACCAAGCATCCTTCATGTTCCTCTGGCATCTTTTACCCAATAGTAGCATGTTAAGAAATATTCTCATAGAGCTACATTGAACATTGACATGTCTTTAACATTTTTAGAGAAATTCTAAATAACATATTAAAATTAAAAAGTATATTTGTAAGAAAAAATGATAGGCTGGCGAATATTCTTATCAATGCTTCAAGATGGAGAAAAGACAATAATTGTTATTAAATATCCCAAAAGGAGTGGGGGAGTGAAAAAAATGCCAAGTAAAAAGGAAAATAAGTTTTAGAGACATTAGAACCTAAGAAAGAACTAGACAAGTAAATAAATATCAAAGTAAGGGGAAGAAGAACCAGTAGACAAAGAGATAATAAACCAAGATAAAAAAAGACCATGATGATTTTGAAAAAGCCTTGTGTTCTAATAATTGATGTATAGTTGGGGAGGCAAAAAGCTTGTAACAGGTATTGAAAAGTTTCTCACTTTTTGCTAGAAACTCAATTTTGCTATTCTCCTTTTAAAAGACCTCTACAGAATTTTGCAATATCTTGAACCATTCCTTCTCACCATCAGCGGTAGGATAGAGAAACGGCCTAGGATGCATCGAAGAGAATGGATACAGGCAGGATCAAATATGATTTACGTCCTTTGACCTCTTTTCTGGTGGTCATTATTTTTTCCCATTCACTTCCCAGTTTCTGCCCTGCCCGATCCGATGTCATTGTTGTTTCCCACTTACCGCTGCCTTTGAGTGATCGCAATCATTTAAGTGTATGAGATATACAGCAATGCAGCAGTGGAACCTTTAAAAAAATTTGAACTCTAAATGGTTTACTGTTGAGAAATAAAAAATTTCAAAATCTTTACCCTTGGATTCTTGAAAAGAAAATCGCAGCTCAGCGTTAGAAAGGAAATTTGGAACAGGAAAGGAAAATTGGTTAAGAAATTTTATAAAAGATAAATTGATATTAAAGTACGAAGCATAGATTCATCTACAGCAGTGGAGAAACATTTTTTAAAAAAAATTGTAAGACTGATTGGGAGTAAATAAAAGGAAGCATAGATTCATCTGAGCGGTGAAGTAAGCTGCAGTCTCAATTTTATTTGTTAATGATTTACATAAGCATAAAGTCATCGGAAACAGTGGAGAAACATTCTGAAAGGTGGAGAATTGGGCAGAATCACATTCTTAAAAGTGTTAAAGCAGGAAAAGCAAACCGGTTCAGATACCCGATAATCAGTGAGTGGCCGGGGGAGCAGCCGAATCCCTGAAAGTCTCTAATTTCATAGTCACTCGATGCTTTTAAACACTGGGCTCCAAATCATTGCACGGTCCTTATTGCTGATAGGCCCACTCTGAATTAGAAATATCTCGGTAGGGTGCCCGTACTGTATTATACACTTACTTTTCACTTCAAAATCGTATGAAAATAACGGTACCGGAGTATCCTTCATTTGATGTATATCCATGGTATGAGAAAAATCAGGAATTCTAGCCTGGGCGCACACGGCACTGTAGAACTTCTTCGTCAACGTAAAATAGTTGGAATCAGGATAAAATTTGCAGGCTGAATTGCACTTCAAGGACTTTTTTATCTGTCAATAAAAAAGTATCTCGAAAAGTACAGCCTAAATAAAAAACTTAACATAAAAATAACGCTTGATTTACAGATACCATGTGTGAAAAATGTTAGTGTTTTTATTTAGAAATGAGCAAAATGAAAGTATAAGGTCTCACACTCTATATTAATGCTATGTATCTTTCAAATTTAATTAATAAGATATGTCCAAGCCTGGCTGGTTTCCTTTGGCATTTTGCGTGATGGGATCGAAAGAGTTGTTCCGACTTTTACGTCACATAGTGGTGTGACCATACTTGGTGCATTGTGTGGTAACGTGATAAGAGTTGCATGTGCAATGATGCGTTTCCTTGTCGCGTGGTGTTCGGTGGATTGCAGGTCTCCGCACGTCCAGACAAAAACATTGCTTCCCAGGCTGGATATGTTTTTCCCACGGCATTGCACAAGGTTGAATGTATGACCCCAGCAGCAGCAGGAAATTGATGGGTAAATAAATAAACGTACCTAGGTTTAGCATTCATATTATACTCCGTAAATAATCTTTGGTCAAAACCTAACGGAGAAGATACGCCGTTCGAAGACTTATAAGTCGAACACTGAAATTGTTGCCCGTGGACACATCGTCTCATACAAGAGGTGAAATTTGAATAACGCTAAAGGTGATTTCTTGGGCTTTAGTCACATGTCATGGTTTTTGGTTAGTACTTATTATGATTAATCATGGCTATATAAGTTTTTGTTATTTTTTTTTACAAAGCCATGGTCTTTCACAATTAATTTCAATTGTACATGGTTTTCAATTGTCATCGACTATCTATAGGGTTTGAGCATTCATGTGAATGCTCGATTAGTTAAAATAGGTCATGGCTATTTGACTACTTTAAATTTTAGGCATGCCATGATCAAGAACCATAACATGTGACTAAGCCTTGATGTCCTTGATGGGCAAATATTTTTTGGGACCTTTACAATGTTTATTTGATGAATATATAATTAATTAAAAATAATGAATTACTTTTTAAAGATATATAACATTAATATAAAGTAAATCTTAGAGACCCATCTTCTTTATAGTTGATGAGTAGCGAATAGTCCCTAAGCCCAACCATATGAATCATAGGCGTTGCACTAGCAATCTGATCGAATTTCATGGACTTTAGCTCCTAAATGCACAATAGGCAAGGTAGTGACTTAAAGACGTGATTGTTATCTTATTGGCTTCACTTGTGTAAGTGCAAGGGTATGGTTAAGTGTAAGCCAAGGCACAAGATTTTTATTGATTTTTTATATATTATTTTATTTTATTTAATCTAAATATGAAATAAAGAGAATTCATTGTAAATTAATTAATTAACTATCTAATGTCTTAATTTAACTAGCCTGACATAAGCATTTTGGCACACCTTCTGTGCACATTGTGAACTTGTTAGGAATGCTACTGAGTTACCAAGTGTTAGGCTATTGGGCAAACAAAGCAATAACACTGTTGAGATTACCAAGCACTAACAATATGTTTGAGGCATTCGTACTTATGTGTATTAATTAACTAAATACATGAATGTAAAGTGCATGAATAATACAATGCATGACAAGAAACATTAATCAATTCGTAGTGTAGCAAGAAGTTTGAAGAATCTCAATTGTTTGGTAAACCTAGATCCCACCAATGTTAAATCTATAGTGGTTGGATTTAGTGGTTTTGTGAAAGCACTGTTTGCTAAAGTAAAAACTCCATCAATAACAATTATAAGCCCAAAAATCAAAGGAGGATGGTTAGCATCAAGTTGGCAATTTGTTGTAAAACTTTGTCAAATTTTGTAGATGCTAGGGTATTCTCTAAAAGCAATGCACAATAGCCACAAAGGCCTAGTTGTTGTGAAAAATAGGCAAGGGCCTACTAGGGCATCTTGCCTAGATGTTGTGAAAGAACAAAGATGTAGCTATTCATAGAGGTGAATGGCAAAAAAGAACTCATGTAGCAGACCCCATTTTGTTGGAACAAGTTTGGGATGATGATGATGATGATGACTATTCGCCAAAGTAAACCCATTCATGTATTAGTAGTTTTTTATTGTTGTAAAAGTTCTAAGCTGGTGGCAAGTGTTGCAAATGACTCACAAATTATCATTTAAAACAATAAAGATTTAACAAGTGACATGCATATCAAAAGTATAGTGTGAGACTATGCATATGCAATGACTATTCTTAAATATGCTTACATGTTTGTGGGTAGATAGAGGTGGAACCCAAAAGTACAGGTTTGAATAATATAAAAAAGGTTTTTAATTGTAATGAAGCATGTAGAATAATGTTAGGTATAAAAAATATTCTCAATTTTAATGTAGTAGTAGAATAATAGTATGCATTGAGAATAATAAGTAAGAGGTTGAGGATTCAAATTTGATTGATATCAAATTTTCACTAGGTTTAAAGAAAGACACTAGTTGAGGGTTTAAATTTGATTTTTTTTTCAAAATTTCACTATTTTTAAAGAAAGATACTTAGAATTTTTCACATACATTAGCATGCATGATGGTGCATAGGAATTATGAGTTGCTATAAGACCTCACCCCAAGGTCATCAACTGATCTAATTCTAATTCTTCATGAGCAAAAGAGATGATGTGGTTGGTGCCATCCACATTGCTCAAAGGCCATGACCTATGGGAAGTGAGACATCTTCCACATTTTGTACGTGATCTATTTTTCATTTTGGATCCTTGTGGGATTTTATTTTGTACAACAACTTTCATGTTTTCTTGTGTCTTCCATTGTAGCAACCATCATAAGCGACTCTGTGTTTATTATGGCATTCGAAAGTGGCTTGTACCATTACACTTTAGACTCGCCAATCACCCATATTATCACACTTTTGTAAGTAGATCTATGTTTCTTTTGGCATTCATTGGAGGCTTATATTGTCACAATTCATGGTTGCCAATCACCATCTTCATGTTCACATCTTCATCCTTCAAGGTTCCATCATCTTACCGACATTGAAATTGGAGCTTGATTAAGGCCTTACCTTTGTCCTTGAAGGTCCCATCATCATACTAACCATGAAATTCAAGCTCGACTAGCCACACCACTAGCCTTGATAGCAAATTTCATCTTTTCTTGTGGATTTCATTGTAGCATCCATTGTAAGTGGATCTATGTTAATTATGGCATTCATAAGTGGCTCGTATTGTCATAGTTCATGGTCATTTATTACCATCTTTATGGCTTCACCTTTGGCATTCAAGGTTTCATCATCCTACCCACCTTGAAATTCAAGCTCGTCCTTGAGCTCTAAGATTGAGCTACATCATTATCCTTAATTGTTGAGCTTGTCTTCAAATTTTCAACCTAAGCCAAGCCACATAGGATCTACTAAAGCTCTAATACCAATGCTATAGAGTTTAGAGAGGAGAAAGCATGTTGTAAACTAGATATTTTCTTATGCTCTACTTCTTGGCTTTTGATATTTCCCATTGTTTTTGGTAGAAGGTTACCAAGGGCTTCATTTGATCATTAGCCTCTTCTTTTGAATCCAAGTATATCAAATTCTAATCATTTTTTTGGGGAAATTGTTGCTTCTTAGATGCTACAGTTGAGGATTTTGTGGCGTTATGTTGGTTGGAAATAGTCCAAGACATTGTTTAATTCAAATTTTTTCAAAAGCTTAAAAATTTTTAACATGCATTTATTCAACGAAGGAAAGAAAACCCTTTAAATTGGAAAAAAAATAAAACTAATTTATTAAATAAGATTGATATGGTTCAACAACAAATGACCAATGAGGATTGGTCTTTGGAAAGTGATGAGTGGCGAGATACCCCTACACTCAACCATACGAATACGAGCATAGCACAGGCGATCCGATCGAACTCTGCAGACTAAGTGCCTACATGCCCCATGAAACACTTAAGGTTAATTATTCATTGTCTTCCCAGACTTGTAGTTGTCACAGTGTATGGTTAAGCAAGTCTGAGGTATATGATTTTTATATTCTTTTATGTTTTATGTCTCCTATGCTAATAGGGTGAAGGGTTGAGAAACTAATTACAAACTCTAACTAATGAACTAAGTCTAAATTACCTAGCATCAACTTCTGTTCCCACTTACCGTACACACCCTAAACCGATGCAACCATGGCTACCAAACACTAATCGTTGCTGGGATCACCATGTGTAATGCACGTGCTCGAAGTCGTCATACTAAGGCACTTAACTAGGAGGAAAGGGTTGAGAGAATCTAATCTAGCCTAAGCACAATGAGCATCTGTTCCTTGATCATTCGTACACATCCTTAAATGCTCGTAATCAAGTCGTACTCATTCCGCGTTACTAGGAGATAAGGGTGAGAGAGAAAACAATAAATAAAATGTAATAAAATCCTATTCCATGCACTCCAAGGTTTATCCAAGAAGCTCATCTTTATTGCCGTACACAACTTGTGTTCAGGTACAATGTTGCTTGAATAAAGATCTGTTCACTTTAGGACTCCTACTATGAGCACATGGAAAATATTCTATCTCTAGAGTGATCAATCTGCCAGAGTTTCCCTACTTCTAGCCTAGGATGATGAAACAAGGGAGAGCCACCTCTTATTTATAGATATGATGGTGCATCGCGATATCACGTATGTGATATCGTAGGGGACAACACGATATTGCATACGCGATATCACGAGGGATGCGATATTGCGACGGCCGCAATATCGCATACGCGATATCGCGGCCCATGAGATATCGCATCCCATCATACCCCCATGACTAAATGAAAAATCGTCCTCGAGTTCATTACAATAATATCAGGAAGGTATGGGATTATTGACTCAATGGAAACTAATGGGATGACATGTGAACGGATCGTCATTACAAGACACAACAAAACTGGTGTTCATGACAACAAGGGTGAACACCTTATTACATTGACATCAGGCCTCCTTTGGCAGTTGAGAAAGAGAGAGAGAGAAAGAAGTGTCTCTACTGCCAATGCCAAGATTGTGCCTTTAGTTGTTCATCCATAAGCACATCATCGGTCTTGCTCCTTGCATAACTACTTCAGCACCGCTCCATTCCAAGTGCTCCCTCTAGATCTAGTCCTTTGTTTCATGATCGCCATCTGAACACACAACACAGTCTTATATTAGCAAGGGTAGATGAATTTCAATGTGGGTAATACCTTGCTTCGGTGTAAGTCCATTAGCTGAGTTGTGGTATGGCTGATATGGATCTGGGAATATATTAATAATGACTACCGAAGGTGTAGGGGTTAGGAGAAAATCGAAAAAATTGGGCCCCATACCCCTAGGACTAATCGCAAACCTCCGGTAGCGAGAGAATGGAGAAAGAATAAGAACAAGAAGATGGAGTTATGAGTGGCGAGGTACTCCTACACTCAACCATATGAAACGATCGTCGCACACACGATCTGGTCGAACTCCGCAGATGGACTAGTTGTAGCACCTAGACAGTTAGCCTTAGGTCACAGTTCGTTGTCTTCCCACCTAGACTAGTTTTGCATATGTCACGTATGGTTTAGTCTAGATGAGGTGTATGATGTGTTCTAATTCTAACGCTACTCCTGATGGCAGTGGAAAATAATATTAACTAATCTGAGCTAAGAGGAAAAGGGTAAGAAAATCTAATCTAGCCTAAGTGCGATGAGCAAATGATTCCTTGATCAACCATACACATCTTGGACCTTGTGCACGACTACCACTGGGACTACCAAGCATAGATCCTAGGTACGCCACTGGGATTACCAAGCGTAGACCCCAAATACACCACTAGGTTACCAAGCGTAGATCCTAGCTACACCATTGGGCTACCAAGCAGTCACACTTAAATGCTCGTAATCAAGTTGTACTCACACTGTGCTACGAAAGCAATAAATAACATTAAATAAACAAACAAATAAATAAAATAATTGAATGCTGCAATGATGAAGTAATCTCGATCTTTATTGCCGGTCATGTGCATGTCCAAGTACGGCACACTCGAATAAAGACACCGTACAATTACATTCACCACACTGCGGGTAGACATGGGAAAAAATCTAACTCTAGAGGGATCAAAATGCCAGAGCTTTGCTACTCTAAAACTGGGATGCAAATGAGGGAGAGCCGCCTCTTATTTATAGACATGGCGGTGGACTGTGATATCGCGTATGCGATATTGTAGGGAAGGATGCGATATCACGTACACGATATTGCGGCCTGTGCGAACCGCGTCTTATCATACCCCCACGACTGAATAAAAACTCGTCCTCGAGTTACAAGGAGAATAAGCTTCAGTGATTACACAGTGGATAGGTATGGGATTATTAACTGGAAAAAGAAATGGACTAATGCCGCAGTGTGGGGAGACACAACATAGAGAAAAAATACTACAACTACAAAAATGTGGAACTCATGTAGTTCCTGGTGGCAGTGGCTCCTCCATGGGTGCTTTCCCTTTGTCATGTGCTCCAAGCTTTGAAGGTTGATGAGGCTAAAGAATAGCCTGGAGTTTCTCCTCTTCGGTTCAAGGGTCCTTGTGCCATCCATGCTGATGCTATGATGTTTGATGGAATCGGCACTTCCCACGGACAGGGTAGTTGCAGGAACATCTGATTAGCTTTGACGTACCATGCCACGAACACCCGTCGTTCCTCTTCATAGGCTCTGGCTTTGTCTTTGTATTCATGAAGTTCTGTTAGCTGTCGAGCCAAGTCGGTTGCCACATCTTTCTGTCCTTGGTAGCTTTCTTTTACCATCGCGAGTTCAGAATTTGTGACATCTAGTTTTTCAGCCAACTTCTTTCGCTCTGCAAATTCTGCTTCATATTTGATATGGGTGGAAGCTACCTGTTGCTCGAGCTTTGACCTCGGGCATCCTACTGTTAACATGGCAAGGTTGGCATATCGAAGGTTTGCCAACTCCTTGTATTCAGTTAAGTCCTGGATCTGCAGGTCCCAGTTCTTAATTTCCGCTTGGTGAGCATATGCATAAGTGTCCAATATGGCCCCCCAATCAGTGTGCTGGGCACTGATGTTGTTGTTTTGAGCTTTGGCCATATGGATCTCCTTCTCCAGGATTTGTTTCTACATCCCCATCCTATCATGGAAATGCTCCTTCAGCTTCTCATGTCGTCTAGCCTCATTTTGCCATGCGCTAATTTCGATGGCTAATTTTTGTCAAATAGCGCATACCTTCTCCATTGAGAGGATTCAATTTTCTCTGGCTAAACGGCTTACATCTCGGTTGACCCGAATGAACTGTTCTCGCAACTGATGAAAGTGTTCATCGAGAACATTCTTTTTTTTCTCCATAGAAGTCAACCGAAGATTATCTGCAACCAACTGCTTATTCTCTTCTTGTAAGGCCTTGAGTGCCTTAAGATGGGCATGAGTTTGCGCTTTAGCTACTGAGGCATCCCAAGTGGCTATCTCCTTTTCTTCTGCCACCTTCTTATTTTCTGCAATTAGTTTTGTTAGTTGCTTAGTTCTAAAATTGTCTAGCTGGTCTGCAGGAACCAATCACAAAGGATCCCGCTGTGCCACTTGTAAGGCTACGAGCTGCTCTTGTAGTTTCTACACTTCAACTTCAGCATGCTCTGCCCTTACTTCGGATAGGACCAGCTTCCCCTTTGTGGAAATGAGATCTAACTGAATTGCTATTACATCTTGGGGGATGTCAAATAGAGATGTTAAAACTTGTCCTGTTTGAAGCAATCTGTCCAACACATCCTCATGTTCCGCAGAAGTCATTGAGGTTTTGGCAATATTTTGAGCATCCTGTGCTCCTAAAATATATGCCGGTGGCATAACAGGTACATTGAAAGACTCTTTGATGTGGTCAACGACCACCTTAGCAGCTCCTGCAGCATCCTGGTGTTGCATGACCACCATAGTGGCCCCTTCACCAGTCTCTAATTGAACTTGAAAAGATGCCATGTGTCCAGAGATCTGTTGTGACCATCTACTTTCCCCTCCTCCTGTTTGCATTGACAACTCACCCCGTGTGCGATCTACTAAAATTGTAGGTTGGTTGGCATCATCGATGACATGGAAGAGATTGGCATCATCACGACTTCTCCAACTAACCGTCTTGGCGATGGCCCTCAGATGGCTCATCGATGGTCTATAGTCTTGCGGTGGCAGCTAATCCTGGCCTGTGCTAGGTCCTACTTCTTGTTGTTGGCTAGGACCTGTGACTGGAGGTTGACTAGGTCCTGCAAGTTGAGTTACAGGGGATCCAGCCATCTGTTCTTCATCTTCTTCATCTGGTCCCAACTCTTCGTCAATGCTCTTTCTTGGAGCTGGTGCCTTTAATAATTCAACATAAGAAGCATTTTGGGCCTTTCATAGGACATCATTTGTGTATCCCCGAATGTCAGCCCGACGACATAGTTTTCTGATAAGGCAGGGAAAAGGGAGTAACATTTTTCCTGACTCCATTCTTCAAATCACCTTAGGATATCCGTCAAATATAGATGGGGAAGGTTAGCGTTAACCTTTCCCATCAACACTGCACATCCTCTTACCACATACATTGATATTCTTTTCAAACCTTTTATGGGGAAGAGGTGATAGGTTCCGATTTTGAAATTCTCTTCCCGCATACATTGATATTCTCTTCCGTTGTCAGCTCACCAAAAGCTTTATCTCTACCATAAGCCTTCTCTAGCCAATCCTTTCGCACATCAGGGTCTGATCGGGTGGATAACCGAGCAACATGGGGGCCTAAATTCGGAAGGTTTAACACTTCCGAAATTTCCTGTGCAGAAAAATCTACTGTCACACCTCCGATGTTGACTGTGGTGCCTTGCTCCTTATTGTGTCAGAATAGGTACATTTCTCCTAAGTACCAGGCACCTTTTTCAGAGAGGACAGGCCATAAGGGAGACCCTTTGAGGTGATCCCTAATAGCCTCAGGAGTGAACTCTGTGAAAGATTCGAAGTTGAGTTCCACAATCACCGAAGCAATTGTGGACTTCGTGTGGATAGCCTGAACACATTCCGGGGGCAACGTGAGTTGTTGTACTGGTTCAGGCGCAGCAGCTCCTCGTTCCACCTGCCCGGATTTTCTGGTAGGAGGTTCTTCTTGATGGATACTGAATGAGTGCACCTCCTGTTTGTTATGTTATCTAGCAGGGCCTTGCCTTCTACCTCTCCTAGGTTGCTTCACTCCACCTTGGGTAGGACTCTTCTGCTGTGAACGTTTCAGGGCCATCTGCAATCACATGGGCCAACGTTAGTAAGGTTGTTTTCAAATCCAAGTTATACCTTACTACATGCCTTTAATTGAAGATCTTATGTTATTATGTGATCGTGCCCGAAAATTATGATAATGGATCCTATGACTTAGGTGGATTTTCAATTTAAGCTCCCAGTATACTTAAGGTCATATGATTTTTGGCACAATTTGTCTAAGTGTTAGTATTAATTACCCTAATGGATGTCCTTTGGGCGATGAAAATTTTTTAAAAAGTTAGGAACTTTTCGTCAAGTGTCCCTCCCCCACGACTAAACTAAACACTCTTGGTTCAAGCAGGTTCAAATGGAATTAAAATCGGAGTACCAGCGTGCAAGATATAGCTAAAAAAGCAAGGGTCACGCAATCGCAAGTCACAGAGAAAAAATTCAAAAACTTCTCCCCCTATAAATGGCCAAATGAAGCTAAGTGTTGCGGCGGGGGTTCCTATTTATAGGAAAATAGGACGCGATATCACGTACGGTACATCGCGTATGCGCTATCACGTGGGACGCGATATCGCGTACGCAATATCTCGTCCCAACTAAGATGAGACACCTGAAAAGATCAAATTTTTAATGATTTTTCTTGAAATTAATGTGTAAAGTGAGGACATTAGCAAGGATTAATATATTCAAGGGTAATTCCATGAATTCAAGAGGCACTTGAATGATAATGATGTGAATTTAACAATTAAAAATTTGGCGGTTATAAAGAAAAGGGAATGTAATGGTACATTGGAACCTTAAAGTTTTGAGGGTTAATAAATGGGAAAGAAATTTATTAAAATTAAGCCTAGGGTAAGAAATTGTGTGTTTAAGCTAGAGAATTAATGAAGATTACAACAAAATTACACAAGTGGGTCCTCCCCAAA
>MNCI01033935.1:123910-142553 GCA_015680685.1 Gnetum montanum | reverse complement strand
CCATACACAACTTGGGTTCAGGTTACAAGTTGCTCGAATAAAGAGCCGTTCACTCTAGGACTCCTACTGCAGGCACATGGGAAAAATTCTAACTCTGGAGTGATCAATCTGCCAGAGCTTCGCTACTTCTAGCTAGGATTGGGAAATGAGGGGAGTGCTGCCTCTTATTTATAGATATGGTGGCAGACCGCGATATCGCGTACCCGATATCTCAGGGAAAGACACGATATCGCATACGCGATATCGCAGGGGATGCAATATCGCGGTGGCCGCGATATCGCGTACGCAATATCGCGGCGCATGCAAAACGCGTCTCATCACTAAGTACTAAGAGCCATTGTTGAATATAAAGTGATTATGAAAGATGTATAATTAAGAGGTTTTCTAATTAATAAATCATATGCCAAGTTTTCTCATAAAGTATAAAAGATCATGAGAAAGTGAGGGACTCTAATATGATGATTAGAGTTGTATAAGAAGTGTAGAATCAAACTCTAACATAGATCAACATTATAAAGCTTTTGCTAAGTTGTTGGAAACTTTGCTAGAAAAAATAATCAATTATTAGGCTAAAGTTATTTAGGTTAGACCAAGGTTTCAAACAAGTTTTAGATAAAATCACTATACCATTGATCACCTAATAAATTTTTTTTATTTGTTTCATTAATTTTACAAAAGCATATGATGTAGTGGTTCAGATTTGATTATAGCAACTCAAAGATTCTATGAGAAAGTGCTTATTGAAATTATAGATAACAATTCATAGAAAATTTCAAATTTAAAGCAAAATTGGAGATAAACAAGGTTGTCCACTTTCTTCAACTCTCTTTGGTATCTTTATTGATGAAATCCAGGAAAGGTTATGCACTAGGCAAGATAGTCATGTTGTCAACATTAGATTCCTAGTAGTGAATCTTCTTTTATATGCAAATGATGTTACCTTGATCTTCACTATTATAGAAGGCATGCAAAATATATTAGGAATTTTAGAAAATTATTATTGCTTATTTGGTCTTTTAATGAATGTGGAGGAAACTAAATTGATAATTGGGGTGTAAGAAATACTTATTATAACTTTCAATTTGGAAGTACCAATGTGTAAATAGTTGATGGGCAGTGGGTATTACTATGCCCAACCATACGAATCATAAGTGTTCAAGCACAATTCCATTGCATTTTGTGGATGGGACTAGTTGTGGCATCTAGATTGTTAAGCATTGATTGCAAGATGCTATCTTCCCACTTAGACTAGTGGTAGCTTTGTTACATATGGTTTAGTCCAAAGTAAGGCATATGATAATTGATGTTGTTAGGCCTTGATTATTCCTAGTGATAAACATAATTGGGAATGAAATTTAGTCCTAATCCTAAGTAATGACCGTAATGTAAATCTACTCTAGCCTAGAGTGATGAGCATCTAGTCCTGGCTTACTGTACACCTCTTGGACTCATCTAACCATCACTGGGTGAACCAAGAAATAACACTACTAGGATTACCAAACGATTACACTTAAACACTTGAAACCAGTTGTACTCATTCCACTTTACTAATGAACAAAAAAATAAAGTACTTGGAACTATAAATGATTAAATGAAGAAAATAGTAAAAACTATGCTAAGTAAAATAGTAAAACTAAGTGGATGTTGTAATGATGAAAAGAAATCTTAATCTTTATTTCCTAACATGAACTATGCCCAAGTACACTTCACTTGAATAAAGATTTTGTACAACTACTCAACACCACACTATAGGAAGTCACTCTATTGCTAAAACTATGAAAATAAACTACAGGAATCTACCTAAGGATGGAATGAATGTTCTTCGGATTGTGCCCCTAAGTGTGGTATTTATAGGCTACACACATCTCGTAGTATTGTATCTATGATGATGTAGCATGTGCTACGATATTGAATAAATGATATTGCAGATATGATATTGTTGATACGATATCATTGGTGGAAAAAAATTGACTTTTTTTCACAAAAATATGTATCAAGGCATCTACATTGAGGCATCTAGCTTGACACAGTTGTGTTGACGTAGCCAATCAATGCTTCATCATACCCCCATGACTGAGTAAAAAATCATCCTCGAGTTAATAGGATAGGACTGAGCTTTCTTTACAAAAAATTGAGAATTATGGGATTATTGATTGACAGTAACTACTAACTGACTCAAAGTGCCATAGTGGTATGTGAAAAAATGACATAATTACATGATTAAACAAAAACAAAATTTGAAGTGGCTTGATGTAGTTCATATTTTGGGTGGTGGTGGTTCTTCCATTGGATTCTTCCCTTTGTTGTTAGGCTTTTGGAATTGATATCTATTCAAGAGTGCCTAAAGTTTTTCCGATTCTATCCTTATCTCTTTTCCATCTTCTCCCTCTACTAAGTATGACACAAAGAATCTCTTAGTTTTAACTATTGCATCAACCTATTTGTTTTGGTAGAATTGGTGGGTTTCTCCTAAGTTCCATTCACCATTGTTGGTTAGTGTCGGCCATAGTGGAGATGCTTAGACTTGCATCTTCATTACTTCTAGAGAAAATTTCATAAAGGAACCAAAATTTATTTTCACGATGATTGCGGTCATGATCAATCTTCTTGGCTAGCCTAGAGGTAATGTAGTGACAATGTGATGCACTATCCTTGTTTAGGTGCTTGTGGAATTTTTGCCTCTCATTGGGTTGAGTGCTCTATAGTAGGAGTTTCTTGATGAATGCTATATGATTGAGCCTCCATCTCTACGTGTTCTGCTTATGGGGTTTGTTCTCCTGCTTGACCTCTCCCATGGCCTCTTAGTCTTTTACTCCCATGTTGTGAAGGTTCTTCTTCTGGTATCCTCTTCAAAGCCATATGCAATTAGCAAAGGTTTGAAATTATTAGGATGATCCTATCAATTCTTAATAGTTCTTATCTAATTATGATTATAGAGTTCAAAAAATTTTCAAAAAAGGAACCTCCGTAGGTATTATATCATTTAGTTACTTATTACCTTCTATTGTTTTCCTTTGCTTATTATGGCCTAAAATAGTTGATATGGTCTATTAAGAGTATTATCTAAATCTTTTCTAGCATTAGTTTGATTGATTAACTTTAAGGTTCTTATTATCTCCTTATACTTACCCTTTATAATATCTTCTAGGTGTTAGGAATTTGTGGCTCAAATTTTGAAATTTTTGTTCACTTATATCACACAATGCACCCCCACAAATAAGTTGAGTGCTCTAAGATCAGCAGGATTGAAGAATTGTGGAAATCAGAGCTACAACAGTGAAGTTATAGTCTTTGGAAGTAAGTGTGCAAGAGGGTTGAGGAAAAATTGGAAAAAATTCTCTTACTACAAATGAGAGAAATGAAAAATTTCACTAATTTCTATGCATATATATACTAGTTTTATATGTGCGACATTGTAGATACGACATCATAGGTGCCTATGACATCACCATTAAAAATTTCAAATTTTTCATTAATTTTTCTTGAAAAAAATGAGTCCAATGGAATGTCTAGAAGATGTAAAGCTTGTCTAGAGGATCATGGGCCATGAGTGATGCATAGTTTTCAACAATTTAGCATTCAAGGTTCATGAAGAAGGAATCTCGAGCAATGAAAGTTTATAGTATGGAAAAGAAATGGAGAAAAAAATTTTGATGTATGGATAGATTATTAGATGATATGGGAAGTTTATTAGATGTTTTGGAAGGTTCAAGATGATGTGGGATAACTTGGCAAGTATGAAATACAAGAGTTATATAAGTGGATGCTTTGCAAAGTATGCTCTAGCCCTTAATGCCCTTATATAACCACGTCTAAAGTTTCCTTAGGCACTTAAGGAGTTGAATGTAAGGCATACCTTTTTGGCAAAACACGCATGTTAATATCACCATTTGGGAAAATAATGCAATATGATATAGAACCACAAGTTGTGATTAAATATATAGTGCAGTGTGATGGATGGTAGAAAGGAGTGTTGAAATCAGGAAGTGAGGTATCTTACCATAGGCATAATAAATCCTTATGTGTTATTAATGGTTAAATTAATCATTATCCCTTCTTTCCAAGATTCAAACCAAGTCCAGACCACTTTCTAATGACATCACATTATCTCATCTTTTAGATTTACAATCATAAGACCATCACTATTGTAAGGAGTATTACCACTTTGTGTATTTTCCAAGGAAGAAGTTTATTCATTGCATGTTTTATTTTTCAGATTCCTAAGAAGCCATCTACCTTGAGGTATGGATAACATGTCTTTCTAGTGGAAACCCTAGAAATTTATTTTGTGCTCTTTTGTTTTTATCTATGTCAACCTTACCAAAGGACTACCTATAGGCATGGGTAACATGTCTTTATAGTGATGGTAAGGTAGCACTTATTATACTCTTACTTCCATTTTTTGTAAGATCTACAAGGATATAATACAACCTTAGCAACATGATAGAACTCACAATAGTAATCCAACAAAATCCACAAATCCCCTTGATGTCACACCCTTCTCATTCCCACTTGGTTCTTCGCTTTTATGTTTAGGCATAATGATCACAAGTTTATTCTTAGTTGTATGATGGAAAAGAATGTCATTATGGCTATGGTAAGAACCCCTTGTTAGTGGAATAGATGGATGGCTGATGTGGGCTCATTGTTCAAATAATTAGTCCTTTATGGCTTAATAACATAGAGAAATTTTCACCTTATGGGACTACATCTTGCATTTATTTGTAATGTGTTCTATTAGTAATCACAATTATTTACAAAGGATTTGAAAACAAAGAATAAAAGAAATGAAAAAAAATAGTAAAAATTGTGAAAATTATAGAGAATGAAAAATGTTAAAAGAAAAGAAAATGTGACAGAATCGAAAGATATCAAAGAATTTTGAAATTTTTTTTAAAAAAGAAAAGTATCAAAGAATGAGAAAAAGTGAAAGGAATTTTAAAAGAAAAATGAAAAAGCACTTATTAATTCTAGAATCAAAAGTAAGGTATCTTTCCCATGATGGAACTCATGGATGAGTGTTCGAAAAATGCTTCATAGATCCCATGGATCATACACTCTAGGTGGTGCACTTACCATCTTTATTAATTTAAATTTTCGATTATTTTCCCATGTAATCTTAATCGTAGTTGAGTTTTGATCATCTAAGTCCCTATTTTCTTTCCCTTTTGATGTATGATTATGGTTTAGTATTTCCATTTGTAAGTTTTTAGTTGGGATCATTTTCTAAGAATGGGAGTTAATAAGTTGTTTAGGTGTTTCAATGCATGTTTTGAATCATTGAAAGTTCTCAGGTGTTGGCCACTAGGTGTCTTTTGGTTTAGTGGCCCATGGTCTCTCTTGTGCATACACTTGTTTTTCACATTTGTTATGGATTGGTGTAATGACTATTTTGATATTTTGGAAGATTGGTCCACAAGTGCATACTTCTTTTTTAGTAGCAGTGCATGGAATTTCCTGTCTCTCCACAATGATAGGTTTATTATCTATTATGTTTTGCATTGAAGTGGTAATGGATGCTAGCTCTTGCTTCAAATTGAAAGACATTTTTTTGTTGAGGAAGGATGTTGCACTTGGTTGGCCTTGTGCTAGCTTTGATCAGCCAATAGGTTTATGAATTTTTTTCCCATGTGTGGAAATTGTCCTAAAGAAAGGACATTCTCAAGAATTTTGCTGAGATCTACTAACATTATCATTTACTTGTATGTTCATAGCACAACTGACATTCTTTCATTGATGTTGTGGTGCCAATCCTTCCTATGTTGTTGGTGGTGACATATGGTGGAGGAAAGTATGAGAATATTGAGGATGTCATGGAGGATAAGAGGTTTGAGATGGTGATCCCACAAGGGATGTTGTGGGTCAATGATATTCAGGAGAGTGGTAGTAGTGATTTGAGGTAGAGAAAGTAGAACCATATGGAGAAACAGGTTGTTGAACATATTAGTCATATAGATCAGGCTAGCAATAAGGGTATTATTGGTTTGTTGATGACATCTACCACAATTGTGGGTTTTTCCACTGCGATTGATAGTAGTGTTGAGGCTGATAAGATATCCCATTGAAATAGTATGGTTGGTGGTAGGATTGTCTATAATTACCTTGTGAGTAATGTAATTTTCTAGGCATTTTCTTTTTTACAAACTAGGGATTCAAAGTAAAGGTCCCAAATTCTTGTAGATGTAACATAACTGGGAAATAGCCCTTTGGATGGTTATATTGGTAGATTTCACATCCATCATCCTCTTCTATGGTTGAGTCTATAGCCTCTTCTACTACAACTATTTTCCCTTTTTGTTGGTAAGTGTTCCTACTTGCTTCTTTTTTCTTTTTCCTCTTCTTGTTTTGATCACTTGATTTTTTTTGTGCCACTTTCTCCTCTATGGTTTTCATATAGGTTGTGAATTTTTCATTCATCAACGCCCATATCTTATCTATCCTTGCTTTAAGCTTAGTAATAGACTTTTGTATTGCCAAGGTTTGTTGTGAAATCACCTCATCAAGAGCCACCTTTTATTCCTGATCATATATATGGACCCCTTTTGTTTGAAGAGCTAGATCCTAGTTATATTCCTCTACATTTCCTTGTTTACATAGCTCTCCTTCTTCTTTTGTGATGAGTGGTAGGTATCCCAACACTCAACCATACAAATACGAGCGTTACACGTGCGATCCGGTTCAATTCCATAGACTAAGTGCCTACACGCCTCATGAAGCTAGTTGCGAGTAGGGGTTCTTCATGGTCATCTCGTTCATAACATCTACGATATCTACACAGTTCCCTACTCTCCCTTCTTCCATGCCTTGATCCCTTAGAGTTCCCTCATCCTTGTTCTCAACTGTCTCATCGGTGTTTTTTACTTTGTTTACCTTTGTTCTCACTGTTGGGTTCTTTATGACTGCAGCTAGATACTGAAGGAGAGGGTGAATGTGATGATGAAGGTGAAGAAGAAGGAGAACCATTGCCACGATGATGTTTTCTACCTTCTCTTCTATGGTCCTGGCCACAATCATTATCATGATCAGAATGTCTACCCTTATCGTGTGTTTGTGTTCCCTCGTTGAACACTTCGTGTTCATGGGGATCAGAACCAGGGTTGTGAATCATGGAGTGGAGGTTCTGATACATCACATCCTAACCATCGTTAAGAGGGGGAACATCATTTTGTGGGAAGCTTGTTGAAGCAAGTTCACCATCCTCAATTTTGCTCAAGACATGCAGAGCGTTATGGGGCCATTTACCCTTTGCAGATGTATGATATCTCTCCTGTTGCAAGTCCCTTTAACATTGTGCTTTTGTGGGATGGTAGTCCCTTATGTCATGATCACATGCAACATATTCTACGTACAAAAATGACATGCCTATTCATGAGAGAGCATGAAGGAGCATGTTGGGGACTGATCAGTCTTGAGGTAACACAATGTTACCTCCTAAGTCTCTCCAACACAGTTGTTCATCTTGATGGAGAATAAATGTAAAGTTAGGTACATACTCATTGTGATGAATATATACCACACAGAATTGTTGAGGAACTAGCGGATCTTGATTATGTGTGTTATGCTACCGACTATCTCTTGTGTTAGTCCTAGGAGGTGAAGTGCTCTTGTGCAAAGAAGAAGACATTTTTGTCTTGTTTGGTGTGCGATTCATCATTGTCTTATCATTTCTTGATTAACCCCAAGGGTTCATTCTACCATCCCAATGATATGAATGATTTCCTATGTTCTCTATAGTGCATAAACAACTAAGTCCCCGAAAACGGTGCCAATGATGAGTGGTGAGGTACCCCTAGACTCAACCATATGAATACGAGCATTTCATGCATGATCCAGTTGAACTCCAAGGACTAAGTGCTTATGCACCCTAATGGAGCACTTAAGGGTAATCAATTGTTGTCTTCCGAAACTTACTTGTATTGTCACATTTTTATGGTTAAGTAAGTTTGAGGTATATGACTTTTATATCTTTTATCTTTTTAATGTCTTATGCTAATAGGGGAAGGTAAGGAGAACTAAGTGAGTAACTTTCATTAACTATTTACTAATCTAAGTTCTAATTGTTCCTAACACCAGTATCCATTCCCACTTGCTGCACACATCCTAAACCAGTGCAACGTTGTTGGGATTACCAAATGCTAATCGTTATTGGGTTACCAAGCGCTACACACATGCTCGAAGTGGTTGTATTGAGTGCACTTAACTAGGAGATTTGATGGTTGAGAGATTAATTAACTAGGAAAGCATTTAAACATTCAACAATAATTAATTACTATTTATCTTAGTCCATATGCTGCAAGGGTTATCATAAAATTTCATCTTTATTATTATACACAAATGTGTGCTCAGGTACAATTTGCTCGAATAAAGATCCATTCAGTTTAAGACTCCTACTGCGGGCACATGGAAATTATTCTAACTATGGAATGGTAAGACTACAAGAGTTTAGCTATGGGTCTAAGTCTAACTACCTAAACCAAGGGAAGTTGCCTCTTATTTATAGATAATAAGATGGGACGTGATATCGCGTATGCGATATTGCAGCTCATCATACCCCCATGACTGAATGAAAACTCATCTTCGAGTTCCTTAAAAAATATTGGAAAGGTATGGGATTATTGACTTGAATGACACTAATGGTGAACGGGGTAACATGTGAATGGATCATCATTACAATGCATGACAATATTAGTATTCATGACCACAAGAGTGAACACTATACACATTTGACATTAGGTCTTATTTGGCAGCTGAGAGAGAAGAGAGAGAGAAGAAGAAGATGTGTTGCTGCCGATGCCAAAATTGCATCTTCCATTGTCTATCCATAACCGTGTCATCAATCTTATTCCTTTTCATGAATATTCTATCACTAGTCCATCCTAAGTGTTTCCTCTAGCTCCAATCCATTGTTGTATGATTGCCATCTGCACACACAACACAGTCTCATATTAGCAAGGATAAATAAATTGTAATGTAATTGATACCTTGCCTCGGTGTACAGTTTAATGGTTATGTGATATGGCTAATACAGATTCTAGAGATATAACACTAGTGACTACCGAAGGTGTAAGGTGTAGGGGTTAGGAGAAAATTGAAAAAATTGGACCAGGACCCCCATGACTAAGAGCAATCCTCTGGTAGCAATAGAATGGAAAAAGATAATGAATAAGAAAGATGGAGAAAAAGAAACAATGAAAACACCAATAAAATGGATGTCAAAGATGGAAATGAACAAAATAAATGTTGATTGTGAAAATGTTTAAGGGAAAGAAGTTAACTGATGCACCAAATAGGAATGCCAATGGGTCCTCCCCAAAGCAGGCTCATGCCCTTAATGCCCTGACAATCCCACATTCAAAGAGTCCATAGGCTCTAGAAATGTCATTTGGAAGCAAGACTTAAAGTCTTAACCATAAGAATTTACCAAAAAGAAAACAATGTATCAACCAAAATATAGACTACTGATATAGCCAACAATGAGGTGGAAAAATGGAGAAAGAATGATGAGGAGAACAGAATGGAATGGATTTCCAAGAACAAGGTGGTTTACAGCCCCTTGTGTATTTATGGTTAATGTGACTTAGTAGATCTCATTCCAAATTTAGCATCAAACAATCCACATTCAATGACTTCACATTAATACACTTGGCCAATCCATCCACTTGAAGTAGCAAGAATGTTGTCACCAAAGTGTCACCACCATTCTGAGAAACAAGAAAAGAGAAAGTAGGAAGTGAGAAAGGACCTTAGTTAGAGGGAACATGTTTGTTTAGTTCCATAACTAGTGCTTGTATCCTAGATGATTATTTCATCTAAGGGGTGTGCCTTCAATTCTCACCTTTTTTTTGCATGAGAACCACACCATGCAAGGACTTATTATTTCTATTAGCTTAGCTTCCCGATAATGGAGCAACATTGGAATGGCAAGGAAAATCCAAGAAGAAAACATTCAAGAACCTAAGAGAATGGCCAAAACAAATGCATCAAATCCCCTTGAAGTCACACCCTTTTTAGAGCTTGAGTCCTTCCTCAGTTTGAGAACTGCTCAGTCACCAATTCATTGATAGTTCTATTATTAAGAAAGGGACTGTACATATCCAAGCCAAGAGAGACCATAGAAATTTATGAATGCATGGATGACGTGGACTCATTACCTGTTATATCAAAAGAACCATACCTTAGTATCAACATTATAAATCAAAGGTAAAAACCAAACATTAGCAATTAGTGAAAAACAGTCCATACCACCGTCAGGAGCACTTATTAGGTGATAAATCGAACAAAATAAACAAACACACAAAGAAATGAAAGAGTATAAAAAATGTTGCAAAATAAAAACAAGAGAAGTTAAAGAAATTTGTAAAACAAAAATGTGTGAAAAAAAATTAAAAAGGAACTGAGGGCCTTAAATGATTAGTAGAGGTGGCCATCTCCCCCATAACTAAGTTGGAAAGGGGAGATCTGAAATAATGAGCAAGGTCATCCCTTCTCCAAGGTATTATGTGCATTGACTATTCTAGATTCATGGTAAAGTTTGATCTATTGCACATTTACTAGTAATCTCTTATCGAAGCACTTGTTTGAATTTTTTAGGAGTCTCCAACTTCTCCCAATTGATGTTTTTAGGTTAAGGTTTAGAAGTTGACGATGCTCTTGTTCTAGTGTATCTATGGTTTCGACATGAGCGCAAGTTGTTTCCTTAGTTAGTTTCATGTACATTGGTGAGTTTCTCTCTTGATCAGCCATCAACCACTAGGTGTCTTCTTGTCATGTGGTTGCTACATACAGGCACTTTTGTATGTGAATTTCTTGTGCACATCGGTTGCATGTAGGCAATGCTGAACATTCCTGTATGCAATCACACCTTGTATCACTGTATGTGATACATGGAACTTTCTTCTTCTTGATCTTTCCAAAAGCATTTTCCTTAGATATTTCTAGGGAAAGATTGTGGATTCCTAGGCATGCATTTATGGTACTTAGCCATGTCCTTCCCATTATTATCAAGAAGTCCCCTTTATCATTATTTACTTGTATCACTAGGAAATCAGATGGATATGACCACTCACACACAGTGGTAACGATGTCCTCCACCAATCCCAAGGGAACAGTGATGGACTAGTCAACCAGCTCTAGGTGAATATTGCTCTTCTTTAATGGAGGCAGGTTCCAGGCTTTGTACATCTCTTGCGATATTAAGTTAACTCCGAAACCTGAGTCCATAAGAGCTTTACATGGTTCATTCCTAGTGACTTGGAGATAGATTAGAGGGATTCTGGAATTAGAGAATTTCCTAGGATGGTGGCCCTCCTTAATTCAGTTAGTAACGACATGGGATAACATAATCATTTGTGTTGAGCTTGGTTTTTGGTTTGAAGGGAGCTCTGAAGCCTTATTTGATGGAGAGGCATTTAGAGGTTCAACCGCTTGTGGTTGTCAGGGTTTGGTTGGACTGTTGGTTCTAAAGAAAGGTCTTCTCTTCATATGGTTGTCAGAACCAACAACGAGTTGAAGATTCACAGCCCTCATAGCATTGCGTTGCTGCAGTTAAGTGGGAAGTTCCCCTTGCATTGCTAGAGTAGGTGGTAATGGAGCTATCAGTGTGAGAGTTGCAACTAGATTTGGAGGATGGTATGTCTGTGGGTTATCTCCCCTAGGAGAAGGAGTCCTATAATACTCCCAAGCTTAGTAGTGATGTTGTGGTGTCACGTGACCAATAGAGTCACATGGAGAGATTGGCTGTTGCATGTAGTAGCCATATGAATCTAGTTGCCGATAGGGGTATTGTTGCCTTGGTGGTGGGATCCCCCATGATTATGGGTATTGCCACTATTGGTGTTGCTCAATAGGTTGTGGTGGAGTTCCACTTGGATAATATGTTAAAGGTTGGTGGAACTGCCTTGGATTACCTTGGGGATAAGGTAACCATTGGGATGCTTGCCATTTGTTAAGTCATGGATTGCGTGCATACACCCTAGACTCTTGTAGATGTGAGATCACTGGGCAACATCCCTTAGGATGGTCATATTGGCATATCTCACATCCATCGTCATTGTTCGTATCTGAATCCACAACCTCTTTGGTGATGGCCATTTTATGCTTACCTTTATTACATGCATTGTCCACTTCTCTCTTTTTCTTTTTTTCATAGCCACTACCTCATTCTCTAGACTCCTCTACGATTTTAAGGACAATTTTAAACCTACTATCTAAGGAGTCCCACATTTGGTCTACCTTTGCTGATACCTCTGTTTTAATTTTTGGAGTGGAAATTTTTTCCTATTCACCCTCTCTTCGAGTGGTGACTCTAACTCCTTCTCACAGAATCTCACTCCCCTTTTTCAGAGGGAAGGATCTCGGTTGTACTCTTCTACACTTTCTCTCTTATGTAGATCCACTTCTTCCTTGGCTACTTACTCTAGCAATCTATGAACTTGATGAAACCTTAGCTCTGATAATCTCCCTTGGGCATATGTTCCAAGGGTCCTCCTTGTTTCATGCCTAAGTACATCTACGAGATGGCGTAGTTGATCTCGCTGTGAATAACCATGGCTCGAGAAATGATGTAAAAGTGCATAATAATGGCCCATGGAAGCATCCAAGGATTCATGATTTCCCTGCTTCCATATTTGGATTTTCTTTTGTAGGTTAGAGACTTGAGAGAACATTTGGTACTTGTCATTAAATAGTTCTAACATTGTACTCCACCTCTGAATGGATTCCAGTTCTAAGGGCCAGTACTAGCTTTCTGCTTCTTTCACTAGTGTCCTTGGGAACAACTTTAGTTTTTGCCATTTTTTTCTATGTTCTGCAAGGCACAGGCATCGTGAAATTCTTGTAAGTGATTTTGAGGATCAGCATTGTATCCCCCCTCAAACCATGGGATGTTATTCATATCTAACCTCTTAATCCTACTATCTTTTTTGTGCCTTGTGGGAACTTTTACGGCCTCCATTATGTCTAGCATGCTTCTAGTTGCGAGTAGGAGTTCTTTGTGATAATCTCATTCATAGTGTCTATGATTTCTACGTGGTTCCCTACTCTCCCTTCTTCCATGCCTTGATTCCTTAGAGTGCCCGCATCCTCGTTCTCGACTATCTTGTAAGTGTTTTTCACTCTTTTTACCTTTTTTCTCACAGTTGGGTTCTTTATGACTACGGCCAAATACTAAAGGAGAAGGTGAATGTGATGATGAAGGTGAAGAAGAAGGAGAATCATTGCCATGATGATTTTTTCTGCCTTCTCTTCTGTGGTCCTGGCCACGATCATGATCACGATCAGAACGTCTGCCCTTATCGTGTGTTTGTGTTCCCTCGTTGAACACTTCATGTTCATCGAGATCAGAACTAGGGTTGTGAATCATGGAGTGGAGGTTCTGATACACCACATCCTAACCATCATTAAGAGGGGGAACATCATTTGGTGGGAAATATTTTGAAGTAGGTTCACCACCCTCAATTTTGCTCACGACATGCGGAGCATTATGGGGCCATTTACCCTTCGAGGATGTATGATATCTCTCCTATTGCAAGTCCCTTTGACATTCCATTTCTATGGGATGGTAGTCCCTTGTGTCATGATCACATGCAACATATTCTGCATACAAAAATGACATGCCTATTCGTGAGAGAGCATGAAGGAGCATGTTGGGAACTAATCGGTCTAAAGGTAACACAATGTTACCTTCCAAGTCTCTCTAATATAGTTGTTCATCTTGATAAAGAATAAATGTAAATTTGGCTACATACTCATTGTGATGAATATATACCACACGAAACTGTTGAGGAACTAGTGGATCTTGGTTACGTGTGTTATTCCACCGACTGTCTCTTATGTTAGTCCTAGGCGGTGAAGTGCTCTTGTGCGAATAAGAAGACATTTTCATCTTGATTGGTGTGTGATTTACTATTGTTTTATCTTTTCTTGATTAACCCCAAGGATTCATTCTAGCATCCCAATGATATGAATTATTTCCTATGTTCTACGTAGTGTACAAACAACTAAGTCCCTAGCAACAGCGCCAATGATGAGTGGCGAGGTACCCCTACACTCAACCATACGAATACGAGCATTTCACACATGATCCGGTTGAACTCCAAGGACTAAGTGGTTACACACCCTAATGGAACACTTAAGGTTAATCAATCGTTGTCTTCCCAAACTTACTTGTATTTTCATGGTTGTATGGTTACGTAAGTTTGAGGTATATAATTTTTATATCTTTTATCTTTTTAATGTCTTATGCTAATAGGGGAAGGTAAGGAGAACTAAGTGAGGAAATTTCATTAACTATTTACTAATCTAAGTTCTAATTGTTCCTAACACCAGTATTCATTCCCACTTTCCGCACACATCCTAAACCAGTGCAACGCTACTGGGATTACCAAATGCTAATCGTTACTAGGTTACCAAGTGCTACACACATGCTCGAAGCAGTCATATTGAGTGCACTTAACTAGGAGAGTCAAGGGTTGAGAGATTAATTAACTAGGAAAGTATTTAAAAATTCAACAATAATTAATTACTATTTATCTTAGTCCATATGCTGCAAGGTTTATCATAAAGTTCATCTTTATTTTCGTACACAAATATGTGCTCAAGCACAATTTGCTCGAACAAAGATTCATTCACTTTAAGACTCCTACTACGGGCACATGGAAATTATTCTAACTATGGAATGGTAAAACTAAAAGAGTTTAGCTATGGATCTAAGTCTAACTACCTAAACCAAGGGAAGCCACCTCTTATTTATAGATAATAAGATGGGACGCAATATCGCGGCTCATCATTTATCTAGGATCCTTCACCTTTAACAAGTAAAACCATGACAAACCATGATCAAAGCCCACATATCATGGTCCATAACTCAGAGGTAAGTAAGAAATAATCATCACAATAATGATGAAAACAACGCATCACCAAACTAAGAATAAAGTCCACTAAAGATGGCTATCAAAATAAGGCTTTGAAATAAGCCACACTAATACCAAGTACATCCATGGAAAAGGGGTCCAAGGCACATGGACTAAAACCTAAGCTGCAATCTCTAGAAAGGATGGAGGAAGTTAAGAATATAAGGCTAAAACATTGCATACAAAAGGAAAGAGTTTCCTCACAATAATGGAGGAAGCAAAATGATCATTAAAGCAAAAGAACACAACATTGAACTTATACCACTTGGTCATGACCTCTCCTAGGCATAGGGATGCACTATCTCAAGTGTTAGCCTCTATCCTTGTGAGCAGAGACATGCTTGCCAAAAAAGAATTAATCCACTTTGTCATTGAGCAAGCTTGGCTTAGGGAAAATGGGCATTAGTCCACACTCAACTTTCATGATAGTGAGGTGAAGATTGACTCTCGAAATAGAGAGTTGCTATCTATTCCTATCCTCATTACTATACATGTTGGCAAATACAAAGCTCCTTGTGTTCATGTGGATGATGGGGTAGCAACTAATGTAGTATCATTTTCCATTGTTAATAAGCTAGGCTTGACTGAGAAAATCTAAGAAACCACTACCTTAACACTCAAGTGATTTAATGACTCACAAGTAGCAGTGCAAGGTTCTATTTCCTTGGATTTTATAGTCGATGAGTAATTCCCTACATCTGCCAACTTCCTAGTGGTTGAAGAAACACCTAGCCTCAACTTGATCTTAGGAAGGCCATGGTTAGCTAAGCTTCATGCAGTCTCATCTCCTATACATCAAGAGATTCATTTGTCCTACAAGGGAGGAGAAATCGTCATTCATGGAGACAATGTGTTACTACGTTTGGTTAACTATGTTAATGTTGATTGAGGTTTAGAGGTGGAATTTTAAGAGGAAACTCCAAATACTCTAACTAGGGCCAGCAACAACAACACTAGTAATATGAACTCTATGAGATGGGATGGTCAACAAAAATGCCTACAACTTTCCATGCTAAAAAAGAGAGATGGTGACCATAGATTCATGCCAAAAGGATTACTTGATCTCTCAAAGATCAAATACCAATTTTATGGTAAATATCTCATCTATTCTTTTGTAAATTTTTTGTTTACCTTTACAATATTATATCATGATTCAATATTAGCTCTAGCCTTATATGTTCTTTCAAGAGAATTCCATACTTGCTAGGCAATGTATGAACCATGGTTTGCTAAGACCTAAAACTAGTAAAATCTAATCATGATTGACCAATACTAACCTTTTTTTAGCATGTGTTTCCTATGTTGATTGGTTTAGCCTTGTTTCATTATATTTTAACTTGTTTTGACCTTATTGATCTTAGTTGTTCACCATTTTATCATTAATCAACCTCATTTGACTTTGGTTTTACTATTTCCACTTATTATCTTTCTTGTGGCGTCAGTTGACCTTGTTTAACTTTCAATTAATGTTATTTTGTGGGGTTTAACCATCCCTAACCATAATTTGATGTCATTTGACCATGATATGACTTGCTAAGACCTAAAACTAGCAAAATATATCCATAGTTGATAATTTCTGACCTTACAATGTCTTACTTTACCCGTAATGACCTCCGTTGACCATGTTTCGACATGTTATGGAATCAAGTTAATTTGTTTTGACCCACTTTGGCTTTAGTATTAGGGTATTTTGCATTGTTTTTACATTATTTAACAATGTTATTACACAAGTACCACTTGATGTGCATATGTTGACATGCAAGATTGAGTTAGAAGGATGAAGGAGCAAATTTAGTTGGCCATAAAGCCTAAGTGGGTTACCCTTCATGATGTTGTTAGACCAAGTTAACCTTACACATCCAAACCATAATCTTGAAACTATTTTACAAGACATGCATAACAACTTGAAGTAACCTAATAACCTTTAATCTTGAAGCTAGAAACATCATGGAGGATCCATTAGTTAATGTTTTCATGGAAGACCACAATGGTGAGGAGAAAACACATGAAACCAAGTTTCTCACTAGATTTTAACCCTACTCAAGAGAACATCAAATCTTTTTTATACAACATAAAATCCTTTACATAGCCTTTATTACATCTAACACTCACATGTTTGCTTATAGTATTATTTATCATTATTGATAGGTTACAATGAATGACCGAGGTTGATGACCTTGATGATCTGCAACAAGTAAGCTTGCATGATTTTCATCTTTGCCTCTCTTTATTTTTGCACAAAAAATGAACTAAAGAACTTTGTAACATTTGTAATGCAATATGTAGATCCCTTTGGGTGTAACGATTGTGACCTTTGATGGCCTAGTGATGAGTTGCATTCTGTCAGTTGCATCAATGTGACGTTGTTAATGTGGCCTCTTCAATGAGGCCTAGTTGATGCATCATATCATGCATTGACATGGATCCATTGACAGAGTGTCTATACTCAGCTATAAATGCATGCTTGTAGATACATTTATGGCATAAGTAGATTGTAGTTGTAGTAGAACTTTTGCATTTTTTCCATTCAAAGGTGATGAGTGGCGAGGTACCCCTACACTCCACCATACGAATACAAGCGTTACATGAGTGATCTAGTTGAACTCCATAGACTAAGTGCCTACACACCTTATGGAATACCTAAGGTTAATCATTCGTTGTCTTCCCAGACTTACTTGTATTTGTCACGGTTGTATTATGAAGTAAGTTTGAGGTATGTGATTTTTATAGTTTTTATGTTTTATCTCCTATGCTAATGAGGTAAAGGGTGAAGAGACTAATTAACTAACTTTAACTAACTAAATAAGCCTTAATTAACCTAGCAACAGCATTGTTCTCACTTACCATTTACACCCTGAACCAATGCAACCTTGATTACCAAACACTATTCGTTACTGGGATTACCAAGTGTAATGCACATGCTTGAAGGGGTCGTACTGAATGCACTTAACTATGAGAGAAGGGTTGAGAGAGATTTAATTAACTACTAAAGCATTTAAATGATGAATAATAAATAATAATACATAAATTCCTATTTAGCTTAGTCCATGCATTGCAAGGTTTATCCAATAGTTCGTCCTTATTTCCATACACAAACTTGTGTTCAGGTACAATATTTGCTCGAATAAAGATCCATTCACTTAGGAGCTCCTACTACAGGCACATGGAAATTATTCTATATCTACACAGGTAAACTTCCCAAATTTTCGCTAAGGATATAGATCTAGATGGAGAAACAAGGGAGAGCTACCTCTTATTTATAGATTTGGCGGCACGCTGCAATATTGCGTACGTGATATCACAGGGGAAGACACAATATTGCATACGCAATATCACGAGGGATGCGATATCGCAACGGACGCGATATCGGATACACAATATCACGGCCCATGCGATATCACATCCCATCATACCCCCATGACTAAATAAAAACTCATCCTTGAGTTCCTTACAAAATATTGGGAAGGTATGTGATTATTGACTTGAATGGAGGTAATGATAAATGGGATGACATGTGAACAAATCATCATCACAGAACATGACAAAACTAGTGTTCATGACAACAAGAGTGAACACTTTATACATTTGACATTAGGCCTTATTTGACAGCTGAGAGAGAAGAAGTTTGCTGCTGCCAACGCCAAGATTGCACCTTTTGTTGTCTATCCATAAGCGCACCATCGATCTTTCTCCTTGCATAGCTACTTCAGCACCGATCCATTCCAAGTGTTCTC
>MNCI01033935.1:91993-123751 GCA_015680685.1 Gnetum montanum | reverse complement strand
AGGACCCCCATGACTAAGAGCGAACCTCCAGTAGCGATAGAATGGAGAAAGAGAAAGAAAAAGAACAAGAAAGATGGAGAAAACGAGACAACTATAACATTGATGAAGTGGATGTCAAGATGGAAATGAAAAAAATAGGGTTGATTGCAAAAAAAATGTTAAGGGAAAGAATTTAACTGGTGTACCAAATAGGAATGCCAGTGGGTCCTCCCCAAATTAGGCTCATGCCCTTAATACCCTAAAAAACCCACATTCGAAGAGTCCGTACGCTCTGGGAATGTCATTTGGAACAAGAGTTAAAGTCTTAACCACAAAAATTTACCAAAAAGAAAACAATGCATCAACCAAAATATACACTAATGATACAACTAGCAATGAGGTGATCAATGGGGAGAGAAGGATGAAAAGAAGAGAATGGAATGGAATCTCAAGAACAAGGTGATGTACAGCCCTTTAATGTGACTTGGTAAATCCCATTCCAAGTCTGGCCTCAAACAAACCACATCCAGTGACTTCACATCAATGCATTTGGCCAATCCATCGTCTTGAAGTAACAACAATGTCTCCCTAAAAGAGCCACCACCATTCCGAAGAAATGAAGGAGGAGAGAATGGGAAGCAAGAAGGGCCTTGGTTAGAGGGAACATGCTTATTTTAGTTCCATAACCAATGCTTGTAGCCCAAATGATTATTTCGTCTAAGGGGTGTGCTTTGAATTCTCACTATTTTTTTTATGCATGAGAACCACACCATGAAAATACTTTGTTATTTTTATTAGCTTAGCTACCTAATAATTGGGTAATGTCAAAATGGTAAGAAAACTCAAGAAGAAAACATCCAAGAACCTAAGAGAATGGCCAACACAAATGCATCAAGTTCCCTTGAAGTCACACCATTTCCAATCCTTGAGTTCTTCCTTAGTTTGAGAAATGCCCAGTCACCGATCTATTATAGTTCTTATTAATTTGAAGAAAGGGGACTGTATAGTTCCAAGCCAAGAGAAACCATAGAAATTTATGGATGTGTGGATGATGTGGACTCATTGCCTACTATATCAAAAGAAACATACCTTAGTATCAACATCGTAACTTAAAGGTAAAAACCAAACATTAGTAATCAATAGGAAAATAGTTCATAACATCATGAAAATAACTTATTAAATGAAAAACTTGACAAGATGGATAAAACACACACACACACACATAAAGAAATGAAAAGGTATAAACAATGTTTTAAAACAAAAACAAGAAAAGTTAAAGAAATTTGTAAAACAAAAATGTCTAAAACAAAAAACTTAAAAGAACTGAGGGCCCTAAATGATTAGCATAGGTGGCCATCTCCCCCATGACTGAATTGAAAGGGAGAGATCCAAAATAATGAGCACCTATTTAAATTTTTTAGAAGTATCCAACTTCTCCCGATTGATGTTTTCAGGTTAAGGGGTGGAAGTCAGTGACACTTATACTCCAATGTATCTATGCCTTCGTTGTGGATGTGAGTTGTTCCCCTAGTTTATTCCATGCATGTTGGTGGGTTGCTTCCTTGATTAGCTATCAACCACTTGGGTGTTCTCTTGTTGTGTGATTGCTACATATAGGCATCTTTGTATTTGAGTTTCTTGGGCACACCAGTTGCATGCATGAAATGCTAAGAATTTCTCCACATCATCATCCTCTGAGTCATTATATGTGATGCATGGAAATTTCTTCTTCTTAATCTTTCCATAAATATTTTCCTTAGATATTTCCAAGGAAAGATTGTGGATCCCTAGTCATGCATTAATGGTGCTAAGCCATGCCCTCCCCATTATAATTGGGAAGTCCCCTTTGTTACTATTGACTTCTATCACCAGGAAATCAGCTGGGTATGACCAACCACACATAGTGGTAATGATGTCCTCCACCAATCCTAAGGGAATGGTGATGGACTAGTAAACCAGCTCTAGTTGAATATTGCTCTTCTTGAGTGGAGGTAGGTTTCAAGATTTATACGTTTCTCGTAAGATTAAGTTGACTCCAGAACCTAAGTCAAGAAGAGCCTTATGAGGTTCATTCCCAGTGATTTGGAGGTAGATTAAGGGACTTCCAGGGTTAGATAGTTTCCTGGGAAGGTGGCCCACCCTTATCCAGTCAGTAATGATATGTGTTAACATAACCATATGCGTTAAGCCCTGTTGTTGGTTTGAAGGGAGCTCCGAAGCCTTATTTGTTGGAGGATCGTGCATAGACTCAACCACTTGTGGTTGTGAGAGCTTGTTTGGGATTTTTGTTTTGAAGAAATGTCTTCTCTTCCTATGGTTGTCAGAACCAGTAGCGAGTTGAAGATTTACAACTCACGTAGCATTACATTGTTGTGGTTGAGTGGGGAGTTCCCCTTACATTGTTGGAGCGAGTGATAGTGGAACTATCGGAGTATGAGTGGCGGATGGATTCGGAGGATGGTACACGTGTGGTGTGTCTTCCATAGGAGAAGGAGTCCTAAAATACTCCTAAACTTGGTAGTGATGTTGTGGGGTTGCATGACCCATAGAGTCACTTGGAGAAACCAGTTGCTGCACGTAGTAGCCATACGGGTCTGGTTGCCGGTAAGGGTATTGTTGTCTAACTGGTGGCATCCTCCATGATTGTGGGTGTTGCCACTACTGGTGTTGCCTGATAGGTTGTGATGTAGTTCCACTTGGATAATATGTTAATGGTTGGTGGAACTGCCTTGGGTTACCTTGGGGATAAGGTAATCTTCAAGGTGCTTATCGTCTGTTAAGTCTTGGGTTGAGCGCATACACCCTAGACTCTTGTAGATGTGAGATTATTGGGAAAAATCTCTTAGGATGGTAATATTGGAAGATCTCACATCCACCATCATTGTCTGTGTTTGAATCCACAACCTCATCGGTGATAGTCATGTTTCCCTCACCCTTGTCACGTGCATGGCCTGAATCTCTCCGCTTTTTCTTATCATGGCCACTACTTCGTTCCTCCTTAGACTCTATGATTTCTAGGACATTTTAAATTTTACTATCTAAGGAGCTCCATATTTCATCTACCTTAGCCAATACTTCCATTATTAGCTTTTGAAGTGGCAAGATTTTTCTATTCACCAACTCTTCGAGTGGTGACTCATCCTCTTCATCGCAGAATCTCACTCCCTTCTTTCGAAGGAATGGATCGTGGTTATATTCTTCCAAGATTTCTCCTTTTTGTAGCTCCCCTTATTATTTAGCTACTTGTTCCAAAAATCTATGAATTTCATGGGATCTAAGTTTAGATAGTCTCCCTTGGGTGTATGTCTCAAGGATTCTCCTAGTTTCATTTCTTAGCCCATCTATGAGGTGGCGGAGTTGATTCTGTTGTGCGTAACCATGCCCTGGGCAACGATGTAGCAGTGCATAATATCGGCCCATGGCAGAATCCAAGGGTTTGTGATTACCCTACTTCCATCCTTGGATCTGCTTACGCAAGTTGAACACTCTAGAGTACGTTTGGTATTTGTCATTAAACAATTATAGCATTGTACTCCACCTTCTAATGGTTTCCAGCTCTAAGGACTAGTACCAACTCTCTACTTCTTTTATGAGTGTCCTAGGGAACAACTTTAAATTTTGCCACTCATTTTTAATATTTTGCAAGGTGTAGGCATCATGGAATGCCTATAAGTGATTTTTTGGATTAGCGTTGTATCCCCCTTCGAAGTGTGGGATATTATTCATATCTAATCTCTTGATCAGGCTTTCTTTTTGATGCCTTGTAGGTATTATCATAGCCTCCATTATATCTAACATACTTCAGGTGGCAAGTAGGGGTTTGTCATGATCATCTCTCTCATGACGTCTATGATGCCTATGTGGTTCTGTACTTTCCCTTCTTTACCTTGACTCTCTCGAATGCCCTCATCCTCTCTCTCGACTCTCTCATCGAGGTCTCTCATTTTTCTTACCCTTATCCTCACTGTTATGCTCTTTGTGAATGCATCCTAATGTGGAAGGAGAGGGTGAGTGATGTGATGAAGGGAAAGAAGAAGGGGAACCATCACCATGATGATGTTTCTTACCTTCTCTTTGGTGACTACGGCCCCGATCGTGATGACGATCCGAATGCCTGTCCTTATCATGTGTTTTTGTTCCCTCGATGAACACTTGGTGTTCATGTGGATCAGAACCAGGGTTGTGTATCGTGGAGCGTAGGTTCTGATACCCCACCTCCTCACTATTGTTAGGATGGGGAATATCATTGGATGGAGAACCTATTATAATTGGTTCACCATCTCTAATTTCTCTTAGGACATGCAGGACTCCTTTGCCTTTCAACAATGTATGGTGGCTCTCCTACCATGAGTCCCTTAAAAATTTTTCTTCAATGGAACGGTAGTCCCTTATGCTGTAATCACATGCATCATATTCAGCATATAGCTGCATCATGCCTATTTGTGCAAGCACACAAAGGAGCATGTTGGGGACTGCACGATCTAGGGGTAACACTATGTTACCTTGCAAATCACGGAAATGCAGTTGTTCATCTTGATGGAGGATAAAAGTAAAATTGGGTATATACTCATTGGGATGAATATACATCACCCGATACTATTGAGGAACTAGCGGTTCATGGTTATGTGTGTTAGACCGCATACTGTCTCTTTTGTGATCCCTAGGTGGTGAAGTGCTTTTATGAGAAGAAGAAGACATTGTGTCTTATTCGGTGTGTTGATTAACTGTTATACAATTTTTTGTTTATTTCACCCTAAGGGTTCATTAAGCCCTCAACGATATGGATAATTTCCTATGTTCTACTTAGTGCACAAACAACTTAGTCCCTGGCAACAGCACCAATGATGAGTGGCGAGGTACCCCCTACACTCAACCATACGAATACAAGCATTACACACGTGCTTCAGTCGAACTCCATAAACTAAGTTCCTATATGCCTTATGGAACACCTAAGGTTAATCATTCGTTGTCTTCCCAAACTTACTTGTATTTTTCATGGTTGTATGGTTAAGTAAGTTTGAGGTATGTGATTTTTATAGTTTTTATGTTTTACCTCCTATGCTAATGAGGTAAAGGATGAAGAAACTAATTAACTAACTTTAACTAACTAACTAAGCCTTAATTAACCTAGCATCAACATCTGTTCCCACTTATCATTCACACCCTAAACCAATGCAACCTTGATTACCAAATGTTATTTATTATTGGGATTACCAAGCGTAATGCATGTGCTCGAAGCGGTCGTATTGAATACACTTAACTATGAGAGAAGGGTTGAGAGAGATTTAATTAACTACTAAAGCATTTAAATGATGAACAATAAATAGCAATAAGTAAATTCCTATTTAGCTTAGTCCATGCACTACAAGGTTTATCCACAATTCGTTCTTATTTCTGTACACAAACTTGTGTTCAGGTACAATATTTGCTTGAATAAAGATATGTTCACTTTGGAGCTCCTACTGCAGGCACATGGAATTTATTCTATCTCTGGAGAGGTAAAATTGCCATAGTTTCACTAAGGATCTAGATTTAGATGAAGAAACAAGGAAGAGCCACCTCTTAGTTATAGATTTGGCAGTGCACTGCGATATCGCGTACGCGATATCATAGGGGTAGACACGATATCGAGGGGGATGCAATATCGCATACGCAATTTCATGTCCCATCAAAAGGTTAGAATTTTTCTCCAAAGTGCTCATAGCAAATGCCATTGAGTGTACGTATCTTTATTTGAGCATCATTTTACTTGAGCACGATAGTATGTGTGGTAATAAAGACAAGCTTTCTTATAAACCTTATAACACTTTGGATAAATTAGCTATTTTTATTTATGTATTTATTGTTTCCAATTATTTGTTAAATGATTTCAATTAGTTATTAAATATTTTCTAGTTATTGATTTAATGAGGCAATTAAGTGAGATAAATTACACACATAAGTATGACTGCTTTGAGCGTAACACGTATTCACTTGGTAATCCCAACAGTCTTATTGCTTTCGTACACCCAATAGCATAGTGCTTGGTCACCTAGCAATGGATACATGGGTTTAGGATGTATATGGAAAGTGGATTGGATGCTTATGTTAGGATTAGTTAAATTCTAGTTAATTAATTAATTTAGATTAGTTAATCAAATTTCTTTTATCTACATTTCAAGCACCAAACTATAAAACATAAAATGATAAAAATTAGATGCATTAGTTACACTTAACCATACCAATGAACATCACAAGTGTAATTGGGAAGACAACGATTGACCTTAAGGCCAGATTCACTTCCTAAAGATCTAGTGCATTGGAAATGATAAAGTTCATGGAATTCGACTGAGTCCCATGTGAACACTTCGTGATTCATATGGTTGGGCATAGGGGTATCTTACTACTCGTCATTGGCGCTACTACTGGGGGCTTTTTTTGTGGAATGAGCACTATTTAGGTTTAGGTGAATACCATTAATATCATTGTATGAACCTCAAGGTTAATATTATCTCCACTATACATAGAATTATAAGTTTTGTAAAATGTCTTCTTCTTTTCACAAGTATGAAGATGCTAAACCACTAGTCCCACAAGAATGCAAAGTGGTATACACTCATCCAAATGAGTTTGTACTGAACTTCACCTTCATCCTACATTAGGATGAACAACTACAATGGCATGATATGGAGGGCAACATTGTCTTGCCCCCTAATTGATCTATTCCTGAGATGTTATTCAAAACCTTTAAGAAGTTAGGCATAGCAAATCTTCTTAAAGAATACATTGTGGATGAATATGACACTTGAAACTACTATCCCATTGAAACACAACATAAATGATATCAACATCAAGAGAAACTCCATGAAGCTACAAAGGGAAAACATTACGCCAATCCCTTGTTCCTACTACACCAAGATGACAATGAGCATCCTCCCTTGGAAGGTTCTCAACATGAAGATTCTCCATCCCTTGCTACTGATGGTGAGGGTTTGAACTTGACCTTACAATCCACTATTCAAAAATTGGATTTAGAAAAGAGTGATAGCCAAGGTAGGGACTTGGGTAAACATCACAATAATAAGGGATCTAAAGACGGTGATTGTAACAAGTGTGAGAGTGGTAGTGAACACTGTGGTGGTGGTAGCAGTGGTGGTCCATCTTTCTCTTCATCCTCTTCATCTAATTCCAAACATTCCTCTTCATCTGATGGGTCTTATGAAAGTCACCATTGAAACAATCATGATGAAGGTAACCAGTGAAACAACAATGACCATGAAGACCACCAAAACCAAAGGGGTGGCCAAAACCATCATTAGCATCATTGACATAGTGATGATGATGAACCTCTATTGGTGACTCAAAGTATGCTTAACATTGCAAAGGTAGTGAAAATCCCAACCAAGCATATCAAGCATAATTGAATCAAGTGCCTAGACATGAACAATATTTCAAGATTTGAGGGTAGATATAATTCTAATTTGTAGACACATCTACAAGATTTTCAAGATGCCTATGCCTTATAGAACATAGAGAATGAGTGGAAAAAACTAAAAATTTTTCCAAGGATACTCATTAAGGAAGCTAAACGTTGGTATCGGTCCTTAAAGTTAGACTGCATCCATATATGGAGTACCATGTTAGAACTATTCAATGAAAAATTCTAGATGTACTCTAGAGTGTCTAATTTGAGAAGATAAATCCAAGGCTAGAAATAAGAAGCACATGAACCCTTGGATGCACCATAGGCCAATACTATTCACTCTTACACCAATGCCCTGGCTATGGTTATTCTTAGAGGGAATAACTTCACCACATCATAGATGGGCTTAGAGTATAAACAAGAAGAACCCTTGGGGTGTATACCCAAGGAAGGTTTTCTGAAATGAGAGCTCATTAGATCCAAAGGCTAATTGAGTAGGTAGCAAAATAAGAAGGTGAGCTATGAAAAAGGGAAAGTGCTAAAGAGTACAACAGGGACCCTTCCATCAAAAAATGAGAGATTTAATTTTGTTACAAGGAGTCACCACTTGATAAAGTGATGAACAGAATGACCTTGCCCATCAAAAAATCTATTTCTGACATTTTGGCCAAGGTTGATAAGTTATGGGATTCTTTGGATGAAAAATTTCAAATTTCTTTAAAAATTGCTAAAGAATCCAAAAAACAAAATAGTGATTGTAATTATAGGAGGTGAAAAGAAGTTGAATGTGCCTACCAAAGAGGTAAGGGTAAAGTTGCCGCAATAGAGGAACTTGTGGAGTCTGACTTTGATGATGAAATTGAATGTGACATCTATCAATATCAATATCCAAAGGAATGTTGACCTGTGGTGTCACACTTACAAGAGTATAGAGTGTACAGATTGAATCCTCACCTAGCATGTAGGCAAGGTCAAAGACGATTGCCTTACCCTCAAGGTAGTCCAAGGTAGTTCCACTAGTAACAACAAGCTTACTACCCAAGTGGAACTCCTCCACAACCATACAAACAATACCAATAGTCGTACCAACCACAATCGTGGGGAATTCCACCACCAAGGTAGCATTATCCTTATAGATAACTAGATCCATATGGGTACTATGTTCAATAGCCCATCTCCCCTAGAAGTTCTACAAGTCATACATCATTCCAGCATCACTATTACCCTCTAGAGTATCACTGACACATTTACCATCTTTTCAAGGGGAAAACCCATATCCATATCCTTATCATCCTCAACATCCCTTTACACATACATCACCACCTTCAACCCAGTTACCTCTTACTCTATCTATGTAGGGAGAGATTCGTCCACAGCTGCAATATTGAAATGATACAAGGGCTATGCACCCACAACCAGTTTTTCAACCAAGTGATCTGGACAATAAATTTAGGAAAAGACGTTTCTTTTAGCCTAGCAATCCTCTCTAGCCCTCATAACCTACTCCAGTTGACCACCCTACATCTCCAGCACCCTCATCTTCTGCATCAAATACCTTCAAGTAACCTTCAAACCAAGTGCTACCTAGGATCTACATTATAATGCTTACTTATGCTATTTCTGATTGGATCAAGGTTGGAAATCTTCCTATAAAAAGATCTGATCTAGAAAGTCCACTCATCTATCTATAGATTACTGGACAAGAGCCATGCAAGGCTCTTCTTGACTCTAATTCCAAAGTTAATCTCATTTCCCATGACATGTACAAGGCCTAGAACCTACCACCTCTTAAGAAGAGAAACATTGGTATAGAATTAGTAGATTAGTTTATTATTGTCCCTCTAGGATTAGTAGAGGACATTGTGACCATAGTTTGTGGATGGTCCTATCCTGCTAATTTTCTAGTAATCAAGGTGGACAACTGCAAAAATGACTTTCCCACCATCATAGGAAGAGCTTGGTTAAGCACGGTCAATGCAAGAATGGCTATAAGGGACCTATCTCTCAAAATATCTAAGGAAAATGAGCTAGAAAAGATTGAGAAAAAGTGTATTCCATGCATCATGTATAGTGATAATAGGTGCAATTGCATGCAAAATATTTGGTCCATCAAGAGCACATACATTAAGGCATGCAATCAATGTGCACAAGAGATCAATATTCAAAGGTGTTTGTATGTAGCAGTCACAAAGTAGGAGGGCACCTAATGGCTAATTACTAATTCAAATAGTCACACAATATGCATGAAATCAATTAAGAGTATAACTTGTGCATATGTTAAATGCATGAACAAAATTGAACAAGTTAATTTCCAACTCTCTGATAAAGATGAAAAAACTGTTGTGGAGAGTTGAAAATCCTTAATCACTTCAAGCGGGAGCCCTTAGAACTAAAACATTTATCATCTAGTATGGAGTATGCATTTTTAAAGAATGTTAAACTAGTCATCATTAATGCCAAACTTTCTCTTGAGAAAAAAGAAAAGTTGTTGAAAGTGGCGAATAAATGGTCAACATCCTTTACTTTGTCATATCTAGAGCTAACAGTAATCAATCTAAGGATATGCTAGCATTGCATCTGCACTGACTTGGCCATGAAGCCTAAAAAGCAACCATAGAGACGACTAAACCCCAAATTGAAGCAAATCATCAAGAAAGAGATAGAGAAACTCTTCAAAGTGGTGTTCATCTATCCAATCATAGATAGTGAGTGGGTTAACCCACTTGTAATAGTACCAAAGAAGGGTGGCAAATGACAGGTTTTCACCGACTTTAGGTTCTTAAATATAGCAATTTTTAAAGATCATTTTCCTTTGTCGTTTGTAGATCAAGTGTTAGAAACAATATCCAGGCATTGTTATTATAGCTTTTTGGATGGTTATAGTGGCTATAACCAAATCCAAATTGCACCAAAAGATCAAGCCAAGACAACATTCATGAGTCCTTGGGGAACTTTTGCATATTGTAAGATGCCATTTGGTCTGTGTAATGCCCCTACAACATTTCAATGCTTGGTCATTAGTATCTTTCAACAACAAATTGGTAGTGATGTTAAAGTATTCATTGATGACTTTTCCACCTATGGAGCTACCTTTAAGCAAGGCTTAGACTGACTTGAATAAGTACTGAAGAGATGCATAGAGACAAACCTACAGCTCAACTGGCAAAAGAGCCATCTCATGATCTAAGAAGGCATTGTGCTAGGACACCGAATTTCACAAAAAGGTATTGAGGTAGACCTAGAAAAGATAAGGGTTATCTAAGGAATAACATACTAACCAAAGACTGTTAAAGATGTTCGGTCATTCCTTGGACACACTGGCTACTACTGATGATTTATTGAGAATTTCTCTAAGGTTGCTAAGCCATTGATAGAACTTACAAAGAAGGATGAACCTTTTATCTAAACCAAGGAATGTGAAAACCCATTCCAACAATTAAAGAGGAAAATTGTTGAAACACCAATCTTACAGGCACTAGATTGGTCTAGACCCTTCCATATTATAATAGATGCATCTAAGTATGCTTTGGGAGCAGTTCTCACGTAGATGAATCATAAGAAACATCCATACTATATCCACTATGTGAGCCAAAGTATTGTGGGATCATAGTTAAATTACACCACCACAAGAAAAGAATTAATGGTAGTGGTGTATGTGCTAAAAAAGTTTAGACATTTTGTGCTAGGTTACAAAGTATTTGTGCATATAGACCATAGTGCAATTCGCTTCCTTATGAATAAGCCGATGGTAAGTTCTTGTGTTATACGATGGCCGTGATCTTGTAGGAATTTGATCCCACTATGGTAGACCAAAAAGGGATGAAGAATGTGATTTTTGACCACCTCTCTTACTTAAGATGGGATAACAAAGAGGGGAAGAGCTCGCTCTCTGATCAGTTTCTAGACAAACTCCCCTTTACTGAAGTAATAGGTGAACAAATACCTATAAAAGCAACATGGTATAATGGCATCCTCACATATCTTCTTTTCCAAGAGATGCCATAAGACTTGGATTTTAGGAAGAAACAAAAATTTCTTTAGTGGATCAAATACTTCATGGAAATCAATGGACACCTTTATAAGGTGTGTGCCGAGGGCCTAATTCGTTGGTGTGTCCTTAACAAAGATCAATTGTGCATTCTCTAGGATGCTCACAAAGGGCCTTGTGGAGGCCACTATGTAGGGATACACACAACCATAAAAATCCTAATGGTAGGATACTATTGGCCTACAATCTTTAAGGATGCCCACCAATTTGACAAGTCTTGTGAACATTGTTAATGAGACAGGGGGATGATCGCTTGCATGGAAGGTCCTTAATAGTGGATTCAACCATTGGAGACTTTCAACATATGGGTTATTGAATTCATTGGTCCCATCACATCCATGTCTAATGGAAAGGCATATATTATAGTAGTAGTTGACTACTACATAAAATGGGCATAAGCGGTAGCTGTTATTGATTGTACATCATCTACTGCTACCAAATTTATACAGCAAAATGTCATGAATAGGTTTGGGGAGCCACATCCACTAATTTCTGATAATGGAACTCATTTCACAAGTGCCATATTTATAAAATTAATGCAATGCTTAAGGGTATAACATAAATTGACAAGACCTTACCAACCCTAAGCCAATGGTCAAGTAGAGGTAACCAACTAGGAGATTACAAAAATACTAACATGAACCATTAGAAAATATAGGAAGGATTGGAGTACAAAACTTAATGATGCTCTCTAGGCATATCATTCAACTTAGAAATTTCCTATTGGCTATTCTCCCTATGAGTTAGGGTANGGGAGGGACCTTATATAATTGATCAAACCTTTTCCTCTAGGACCATGTTGATCTACAAACCTGACAACTCAAATAAAAAACAGTTAGTTAACATCCAACAAGTTAAGCCTTTCATTGAACCAAAATAGGCCAGTGCAACTACCACCTTAATAAATGGACAACCATGTTCTATTTTTTGGAACTCCTCCTTCCAACTCAATCATGGGGGAGATGGCCATCTATGCTAATCATCAAATTTATTCCTCAATTTTTTTTACCTTTTTTTTCACGTTTTTGATTTTTACAAATTATTTATTTTAGAAATTCTTGATTTTTCAAATTTTTCAAATTTTATACCATCTTTAGTACCTTTGAACTTTCTTAACTATTTTACACTTTCTTATATATTTTGGTTTTTTTTTGTTTTATTTGAGTGTGAGATTTTCTTATTTATGCTTATAAAGAGTACTTTATTGTCACAAGACACAATGTCGCTATTATTATTTACTACTGATGGTTTGTGCTTAATGTGTGATTGTTGATGTCTGGTTTCTATTTTTGAATTTTAATGTCTAATGACTTTTACATGGTTTATTTTTCATGAAATAGGCAGTTTGTCCATGTCATTCTCCCATTTAATGAACTTTATGGTTTTCCTTGTTCTAGGAATTTGAGGTTCCTTTCATTAAAGAAACTTTTAATCAATTGGTGACCTTGGTAGTTCCAGAATTAGGAATGATTCAAAGGTTTGTAAAGGTTGTGACTTCAAGGGAACTCAATACTCTTTTTCCTATTCTTCTTACTTAAGTGCTTGAGTGTTTTTCATGAACTTCTTACCTTTACACACCAACTTCTGAAGGAAGTAAAAATAACATTGTTGCATGGTGTGGTTTCCATTTCAAAAAAAAAAAGAAAAAAAATAATGGGAATTTAAAGCACACCCCTTAGACACGAATAATTCCTTGCATGGTTTGGTTCTCATTTCACAAAGAAAAATGAAAATTCAAACCACGCCCCTTGGACAAATAAATGGGCTACAAGCACTAGTTATGGTACTCAAACAACATGCACCTATGCTTGAATGTCCCATCTAACTAAGGCCCTCTCTCTCACTTCCTACTTCTCTTTTCTTCTTTATGTGGAATGATGGTTATTTTGTGGAAGCATTCTTGTGTCTTGAGTGAGTGGATCGATCTTAGAGTGATGATGCAAAGTCACTAAAAGTGGATGGTTTTAGTCTAGACTAAGGATGGAATTTATCAGGTCATTTTAACCACAAATTCCACAAGGAACTTTTTATGAACTCAATTTGGAATTCTCTTTGACCTTCTTTATCATCCATCCATGCCCTTGTAACTCACCTCACTACTTGGTTCTATGTTATGCTCTATATCTTAGTTTGATGTGTTGGGATTCTTAAGTGGATTCTTTTGGGATGTTCCTTAATTTGTCATGTCATTGAATCGACAATGGGGCCCATAGACTCCTTAGTTAAGGTTATGCAAGGACAAAAATGGCATGAGCTTGTTATGGGGAGGACCCACTTGCATAGCTCTTGGCTTGATTAGTTAATGTTCCTTACCTTTGAAATTGCTACAATCCTATCTTTCACATATTCCATTGAGTATATCACTTAGTGGTCATTAATCTTTCATTTCATTCATTCACTCAATCAAATTTTCTACATTATTTCAAATTTATGAGCTTAAACACCCTCTTCTCATGTTTTCATACTAATCTTGGTCTTTAGAGCTTTCATTTGATACTAATTTCACTCAGAAACTCTTCATATTTTGTAAGTTTAAGTAAGGTCAAATTTTGACTACAGTGGTCAACGATTGCATCATTGAGGCCCCATTGACACATCCACCCTAGTCAAAAAGGCCCAGTCGACTAGGCCTCGTCAATGCATTACAAAAACCCTATATATACCACTAGACACTTTGTAATTTTTTACCATTTTCTCATAACACAAGGGGAGTTTTAAAAAATTTTCAGAGCCCAAAAACCTTCTAGAGCTAATAACTTCCTAACTGTTTGTCCAAATCACTTCGTTTTTGGATCCTGTAGTTACCGAAAGTAAGATCTTTATCATGGGGGCTGCAAACCTTAAGGTTTTTAATAAAAAATTGATAAAATTTTATAGAAATTTTCCTAAAATCCCCCAAAGGTTTGATAACCTTGACAACATATAAACATCAACTTTTTCATAAATCAACCCTTCCAACAACCTTTGAGATGATTTATTAATGATAATACATAATTAAATGATAATTGGATTAACTAAAATAGCCATAATCACAACATAGCTAAGTGTAACTATCCTTAAGAGATAAGGTATCCCAATTGTTTTAAGGTTACACTATAATTGCTAATCCATGGTTTTATTGTGATTATAGATGGTACCAAAACAATAATGTCTACAAGAAGGAGAAACCTCACAACCATGGGAGAAACAATGCAGAGCTAGAAGGGGTTAGCAAGAACAAGGCCAAGAACTACTTGAGGCAGCCCATGTAATGAGACCTCTTCATGAGGAGCCCCAAGTGGAATTTGTTTGAAAAATTGTAAAAGAAGAAGTGTTAACTAAACAATCAGAAAGAGAAGAAGTGCCTAAACTCGTGCCAAGGCTTGAGGTTACTTTGACTCAAGCCTATCTTGATATAATCAAGTCCTAAGAAATTCAATGATCCATTCTTCAGAAAATTAACTATGGGTCATTTTTAGAGAAGGATCCAAAGGATGTCAAGACTTCATTATGAACCTTACCCATGTGGCCAATCATCACATCCAATGGGGAGTCGTACATGGGAGAAACATACCTCTTTTGGAACAATCGAATGATAAGATCAATAGTAAAGATTAAGGAAATTTAGGTGTCCTATTCAATAGAAGATGTTGCATATACACTTGGGTTTCCTAACATTATAACACAGTTGGCAGAATTATCTACACAAGCTAACCCTGAGGTGAAGAAGGAGTGGACCCAGTAGTGCTATGTGGTGGACTGTAAGGAGTATGATGTGCTCACACTAGCAAAGTATATTTATTTCAAGATTGTAACCTATCACCTTAATCTAATGGTGAGGCCAAGTAAGATGACTACTTTCTCTGCCCAAGCATGCACCACTCTAAGTGGGAACTTCCACATTAACCTTCCACAACTACTATATCTAGGGATCTATAAGTGTTTCAAAAAATAAACGTGGAAGGAAGACACTACCCTTTCCATGCCTCATCTATAAAATTTGCAAAAGAGTAGGCATCATTCACAACTCTAATGACATATTTAGGCATACTCCTTTGGCTTCATGGTTTGAGAACATGAAAAAGAAGACACCAGCAATGACTCAATTAGAGGAGCTGCTACCACCACCACTCACTTAGAAAACAACACAAGAGGCCCACATAACCATGGAATGACTACGGAAAATCTAAAAATAGCTCTTAAGTGAACAAGAGAAATAATGAGGAATAAGTGGGGTAGATCCATCTATGTATCATCCAACAATGAGTCACCTTACTAAGGTGGCTGAAATAGTTAGCCAAATGAAGAGGGGTGGTCCCATTTTCTATGCCCAAAGAATGCAACTACCTTTGAGGTTAGATGCAAATGCTCAAGATGTGATGGTGTCACTAGCAACACATCATTTATTCCAAAAAAATCTTTGGTAATGCCACCACTTTCTTGGTGAGGTTGGAGAAAGGTGAAGAGGTAACTATCTTGGTGATGTAGCACCAAGGGTAGGAGACAATGGTAGAAGTGGTAGTTGACCATGTAGCAAAAGCACTGAATGCACCTATGGAATCTATACCAAATGTATCTAAACTTAAATATGTGTAGATGTTTGTAGGCATAGTCCACAGGAAGTTAAATGCAGCTTAACATGAAAATTTGTTGGAATGACTAGTAGCAACAGGGCAATCAACTTTGGACATCATTGATCTTCTAGAGAACATCACCACAACCTAGTCAGAGTTGTTGAATGTAAGGGGTAGATGTATTATTTTGAAGGGGAAACTAGAAATGAACCAAGAGCAAAATTTATGCTTGATCATCGAGGTTGTTGAACTTCATGCCCAACTTACAGATCAAGCAATCCTTATCCCAACAGTGACAAGTGATGAAGTTATTAAATAGCTTTAAGAAAGATTTCAAAAGGCTAAGGAGGCAGTGATGACCATCTTTAAATAGTTCGTAGTAGAAGTTGAAATGCACTTAATCAAGGACTTGAATCAAGTGCACCAGGAGAATGAATCATTGACCACATTGAATCATTACCTACAAAATGTTGATGTGTAGAAAGATTAAATGCAAAAATTCATTCATCAATAATAGAAGCAGATTGCCAAGGTAAACACTAAATTGAGGAAATTGGTCACAGAAAACCACAATCTATTAATGGAGGAGGTACACACCTTGTGCCAGAAATCAGCCATTGAGATCATCACCTAGAAGAACAAAGCCCTCAAATTTGAGAAAGTTAAAAATTACTATAGGGACCAGGTTAGTTTGTAGAAGTAAATGAAAGAAAAATTTAGATGAAAAATGTGAACCTGAATAAATTCCTTGAGTAACTCCAACAAGGAAGAGAGATGTGGCAACCCATCATTGATGTGATCGATGCCTACAACAAAGTAGAGATTTGTTTAGAGTTGTAAATCGAGGAAATAACATAATACATGGAGTTTGCCAATCTCTATTATGTAAACCTAGCAATGCTAATAGCTAGAAGGTTGCAGTCAAAATTGGAAAAATAAGTGGCTAGCTTGTATCTAATATACAAGGCTAAGTTCAAGCACGATAAGGATGCTAGGTAGAAGCTTGAGACCACTAATGCTAAACTCAAAGTTTTCATAGGGAAATTCAGAGATCAACAATATATTGCTAAGAACCTAGCCAAATGGATGAATGACTACTAAGAGCTAAAGAACATAGTTAGGGCCTTTGACATTGAATGCAAATAGTTCACTACTTAGTTTGTAAATGCAAAGAAGTTGTTTTCAACAATTCCATGTCCTTGGGATGTGCCCATTCTACCCACATTGGGGAAGTTATGTGGATAATGCATGATCCCAGGAGTAAGGAGGAGAAAATGAAAGCATTGCTAGATGCTTTCTACCTTCCACTTGAAGTTCTAGTAGTAGCAAGATGACCACAACCACCTCAATTGACTATGTGTGAAGTAAAGGTTCCTTGAAGCCTTAGGAACCACCATCGCCTAGGACTATTTGATCTTCTCTATCAGCTTCACATCATCAAGGAACATGCTATCCAATTTTGAAGATTTGAGTCATGATGTTCAATTCTATGTTGTGAACACCTTCATTTTTTATAATGTGTTGATCTGTACACTTCATTTTTTGTCAAGTTAGTTAGTTGTTTTACTTGAAGAAAATTTAGTCAATAATCTCATACCTTCCCAATTTTGTAAAAAGAACTCAAGGACAAGTTTTCATTTAGTTGTTGGGTATGATGAGTCACATTCTGTTAGTTGTGTTGATGTGACTTTGTCAACACAGCCTTGTCATCTAGGCCTTGTCAAAAAGGCCTAGTTGACACATCATATCATGAATTGATGTGGCACCATCTATGTAGTGTCTATAGTTGGATATAAATATGCACTTGTAGCCACGTTTATGGCATAAGTAGATTGTAGTTGCAGCAAATATTTTGCATTTTTTCCATTCAAAAGTTAGATTGTAGCCACATTTATGGCATAAGTAGATTGTAGTTCGTATTCAGAGTCATTGAGTGTATGGATCTTTATTCAAGCATTGCTATACTTGAGCATGATAATGTGTGTGACAATAAAGATGAGCTTTCTGATAAACCTTACACCACTTTGGATAGACTAGCTATTTTTATTTATGCATTTATTTTTTTTAATTATTTATTAAATGCTTTCAATTAGTTATTAAATATTTTCCAGTTATTATGTTAATGAGGAAATTAAGTGAGATAGATTACACACATAAGTATGACCACTTCGAGCATAACATGTATTCACTTGGTAATCCCAGTAACGCTATTGCTTTGGTACACCTAGTAGCGTAGCACTTGGTTGCCCAACAATGGATACGTGGGTTTAGGACATGTATGGAAAGTGGGATCAGATGCTTATGTTAGGATTAGTTAAATACTAGTTAATTAATTAATTTAGATTACTTAATTAAATTTATTTTATCTAAATTTTGAGCACCAAACTATAAAACATAAAATGAAAAAAATTGAATGCCTCAGTTACACTTAATCATAACAATGAATGTCACAAGTGTAATTGGAAAGACAACGATTACCCTTAAGGCTAGATTCACTTTCTAAAGGGCTAGTGCATTGGAAATGATAAAGTGTATTGAATTCGACCGAGTCACATGTGAATGCTTCATGATCTATATGGTTGGGCATAGGGGTACCTCATCACTCATCACTTGGTTTGCTAGTTCTTTCATCTAACCTTATACATTTTTTTGTGACAACATGTTTTCTTTGTCTTATTTTTTTTGTTCTCTTGGAGTTGTTCTTGCAAGGTGAAGCCTGAAGGCATTGCAAAAGTGTAACTTATTATAGCAACAAGTCATCATGTGACCTTGATGCACAAGATTTGATGAGTTTGTCCTACCATGCCAAGAGTGCTTATTCCACTTCACTTCCATTACCTCTCTTTAAGCCCAAACCTATAGGTTGATTATGATCATTCTTGCCTTAAATGAAAATGGTTACTAATGTTTGGCACTCATGCATTATGGCCATATGACCTCTTCCTCAACATGCTCCACTAGTAAGTCCATTGAATGTAACACATTTCATTCAATGAGAAAACTAAATCAAATTTGGCCTTGGCAATGAAATCCAATGAAGGTTTCACCTTGAAAAACAAAGAAGGAAGTAAATTGCGAAGAGGTTAAAGGACTAATGAAGCCCAAAAAGATAAATCAACTCCAAAGATGCAAATGGAGGAGCCTAATGGCTAAGGAATATTTAGAGTGAAGTGCTAGATCCTCAAGAATATTATTGAGTGGCCAACACTTCAAAGACAAAACTTGAAAGTCTCATTGACCATCCAAAATATCATTTCCATAACTATAACCATGATGTCAACATATGGAACTCATTGTTAACCCTCATGACCATTTCCTTATAGAAAAATATGTCCTTTATGCTCTATTATCTCACCATAACCTAATCCAATCATCACAAGCACTCTTTGCCATGGTTTAATACTACTAAATCAAGCATAGAGAGGGAAAATTAGTGATGGAGCTATGGTGGTGTTTTGTATTATTTGTTGATGTCTCTCAAGTCCATCCTCCAAACATCAACAAAGAGAGGCTAATAAAACATCATAAAAAAATTCATGTTGCAACCTTCACCATTAAACCCGAGGAAAGATCTTATTGCAAATGTGGGACTTGTAGCCCATGAGTTGCAATCTTGCATACTTGAACTTTGGGATTGAAAAATGCCTCATAACTGGTTATAGCCTTACTTCCCAAATGAAAAATGTCATCTCATGTTTATATTTTGGCTTGGGAAAGCTGAAAATGCCTTGGGAATTATTAAATTTGGCATTTTCATGAATTTTTGTGGAGCTATAGCCTTAACTACATTGAAACCACCTACCCCTAGCATAGATGGTGTTGGGTTTTCATTTCTCTAGCAAAACCTAGCATAGTCACCACAAAACTCAGCATAGCTACACACATCCAACATTGAAGTTGTTGGATTTTCCATTTTCTTAGCAATGACCAACATAGACACCATATTTCCTAATGTAGATGCAACAAAAGCCAATGTAATACCAACAGTCCATTTACTATTTTTAGTACCCAATCTGGTTTTGATGATCTTGGGTGCATCTAAACTTATGATAAATGGAACTACACTAGATGTAAAAGGCCTACCACACTTGCACATGATTTCAATTTGTTAGTAATGATGAAAAAAAGTTTTTAGCAACAAATTGAACACTAACAACCTATTTAAACAAAGTTAAAACACTTTGAAAGGAATTTTTGGCAAATTGGCAATCAGCTAAGCATTAGAGACTCTCAGTACATTGCCTAGTACTTAAGCATTTTTCCACCATTTTTTAACAACTAATGCAGTAGAGTCACATCTAAGAACCAACAAGGAGGTTTTGGAATTTAGAGCTTGGAAGCACCTAGATTGTGCTATTAATTACAGAACATAACTTGGTGGTTTCACGAGACTTCAAGCATCATTTGGGCAACTCCCTGTGTATCTAGGCACACATACTTGTACATCTTGAAACTCTACTCCTGTAATGTTTTTATTATTTTAATAAAAATTAGCAATTGATTCATTCATGCAAGTTTATTCCAAATTTAAATTTTGTGTTTTTTCTTAGATTAGATTTGCATTTTTTTTTATTTCAATTTTTTGCACCATTTACAATTTCTAATTCCCTAGGTGATTAACAAGATTATCTAGGGCCCTTCAGATCCTCTTCTCAAAGGCCTTTGGGATCTAAAGTTAGGCTATTTCACCTAGAAGTTTTGGTTTTCTTGCAGCCAAATTTTTTAGGCACTACATATTTCCTTTCTCTTTTCTCTTAAACATTTTTTTCTATTTCTCAAAGTGCTTATTTTTTTGTTTTTTTTTTAAACTTGCATTTTTAAAAATTTTTTTAATTTTAAACTTGCTTTTTTATTTTATTTTTTAAAATTTTTATTCTTTTTAAATTTTTTTAATAAATAAAAGAGGTGAATCTAGTTGTTGTTGTCAAAGCAAGGTTTATCTAGGTGAAAAATGGTTTATAAATACCTAAAATAAGGATTTTAGAAGAAAACAACATTAATTAAAAAGCTAGAAAATTAATTTTTTTTCATGGTGTGGGGGCCACTTCCATAGCATATTGAAGATTTTAGGGTAGTTTGGTATAGTTTTTGGCTTGGATTTTTTGGTTCCTAGGGTTTTTTGACTGTGCCTAGGTTTGGGTTACTTTAGAGCTTGTTTTGGTTAAGATGAAGCCCAAATTTGATTCATCAGCTAGCTTACAAGCTAATGAAAGGTTTGTTAGTGTGATAAGCTTGGTTGGTGTTGTATTGAATATTCATGACCTACAATGTCAATGCAAGAGCCTTGGGAGTAAAAATTGCTAATTTTTTGACAACTAAACTAAGCCCAAATCATGCCCAAAACTTTCTCACGTTGGCATATATGCTGTGGTAGCCTACTTGGGATGAATACTAGAGTATTTAATTTCTTGTGAGGAGTTTTTAGGTGGTTTCGACTTAGTTTTTGACCTCCAATGACTTCCAAGGCAATGTTAGGGCTTTAGCATCAAAATCTAAAATCTTTGAGGTCAAAATCAATAATGTTTTATTCATGGGTTGTAAGTATGCTGGCATATATGATGCGCCAGCATAATAGGCTCAAAACGTAGTGTAATTGATCTTCCTTGATGAGTTTTGACACTTTTCAATTCAGTTTTCCAAGCCCTAGAGCTATCCATGTCAATGCCTAGGGTTGTGGATGAAAATATTACATTCTAAGGCTACATGGATTTTGGTAAATGTTTAAATAAATTTATAAGCTATCTTATATTCTAGCGTAGCATATTAAGCTTAAATTCTTAGCATAAGAACCAACTTTGACCACTCTTTAAGGTTTTTTGATAACATTTTGATCCTTGTGGCCTCCCAAGGTAGCAACTAGGATTTTTGCATAGATCCTTAGGGTTTTGAGATTAAAATGAATAAATTTTGATTTTTTGAGTTTTCTTAAACTCTTTCTTATGCTATGGCAGCATAATTGGCCTAAATAATAGCTTAATAACCTTAAAATATTAGCATATAAGCTCCTTGGATAGGACTCTTACATTGGTGAAAATTGTTGTTGAGAACTTGCAATTTTTTTAATGGGCCCTTTTTATGTTTATGAGTTGAATTAATTGTGGCATACGCTTGGTTATGATTAGTGTACATTGATAATCATGCTATGTGCTTTATGCTAGCTTAAATATCAAAGGTTTGGTGGTTTTTATGCTTGGTGTAAGATTGAGTTGAAGGCCCAACGTATTGTGATAAAAGTAGAAACTTTCCTCAAGAACTTGAGTGTACAAGGCCTTTCATCCATTATTCTAGTTTAATCCAAAGGTAAAAGGGGCTTTGTTAGTTTTCAAATGCATTTTAATCATCAACACTTAGAGGTCCTACACATCAGATGTTCTTCCACACAAAAATCTCAATGTTGAAACCAATTCCACCACATCTCTACAAGTGTTAGTTCCTAGAATCTTCAATGGTGCTAAGAAAGCCTAATTCACCCCACCTTCCTAGCCATCCTTGCTCATAATATGCTCTATTAATAACATTTGAAGGGCAAGGAATCTTAGGTAGTTTTCTCACTATTTTCTAGGAAAAAACTTTGGCATCTTCAACAATAATGGACAACAAGAAGGTAGGATCTTTGAGACAAAATCTCATCTTGGATGAGATAGAGGAAGCTACCCAAGTGATTTTTCATCTGCCAAATCCTAGTCCTAATGAATTATTTTCTCTACATTCCACTATGTACCAAGTTCTTACCATTTTTCTCAATTTTAGCCGAATTTGTAAAAACATTTTTCCACATCTAGGTTCACCTAGGCTGAAATTTTTTGATAAGATTGCATCAAACGTTACATCTAGGCTTTTCCATGGTACTAGAATTGAATTATTGGTTTTGGTAATAAATTTATGCAAATTTGAATTTTTTATTATACTTATGCTTAGCATTTTTTGCCTATTTTTCTCAATTTTAACTTAAGCTTGTTATTTTTTTCTTGGTTATATATGTTGGAATTTTACAATTTTGAGCTTTAAGGCTTTAAGGCTATATATGTTGGAATTTTCTTGGTTTTTTGTTCTAGGCTTTAAGGCTATTCTAGAGGTGGAATCCTAATTTTTTGAATTTTTATTTTTATTTTTATTTATTTATTTATTTATTTATTTATTTTGCAACTAGATTTCAGTTAATCATGATCACCTAGTACTTGTTCTATGCATAAAAAACCAAAAAAAAATTAAAAGAACTTTTTATAGTGTTTTTTTCTAAGCCTAGAATGTTACAGTCACTTTGTAGTTTTTACATGCACAATGTGATTTTCTGACTAAGTTTGGGCAACATTGGACATAAGGGTTCATTGTTGGTATTTTTGGATTTTTCCATGGGCATGATTACCATATGGTATTAATTGTGTTTGATGCCATAGCATAATTAAGTTTTTGGGTTTTGTAGTGGCAAGGTTTGGCAATGTATGAGCTCCAAAACTTAGCAAAACTTCGTTCTTTACCTCCACCTCATCCTCAATTTTCAAGCTTGCCCTAGCTTATTGATCATGGCTTCATGGAAAAATCTACCCTCTGATATCCAACATTATCACTTTGGCTAAAATTTTTTGTAACAATTTTAGTTTTAAGGTAAATATTTATAATTATGCTAGCTTGAAAGCTTCGTGGGTTAAGTGTTTGTGGAAATGTTTAAAGTTAGTTACAAAGTTTCAAAGTAGTTTTTAATGTAATAAACTTGGTTATTGAAGTGTTGATTTTGGTTTTGGAGCCTATGGTTATCTCATGGCAACGATGGTATTGAAGAGTTACTTTTACTTGAAACTTAGTTAATTTTGGTTATCAATTTTTAATCCCTTTCCCATGGTCTAACGATCATGTTTTTTGATTATGTGTAGAGCTTTTTTGAAACCCATCTTAGTGGTTATTGAATTGATGGGAATCATAAGCTACACAAGAGCCATCACACAAAGCAGCTTGAGACCTAGCTTCCACCTTAAAAATAGCACCCTCATATGGTTTAGACCTAGTGCCAAAGAATTTCTAGGATACCTATTATACAGTCACACTTTGCTACAAATGTTGCAATTGTCATTACTAAAATCATTTTTTCTAGATGTTCTAATTACATTCTCAAATTTATGGTGCATGATCTTGAGGTTCAAGAAAACATTGAAAAGAGTAATAACACTTGTTTGGTGTGTTAGGTAGTTTTCTCAATTTTGGAACATGCTAGAGTATTCCCAATATAATGTCAACAACACCTTGCTCATTGGCCATAAAACCAATACTCTCTTCCAAAACCCCCCTAGGAACTATTTACCTACTTGAAACGTAAGTTTTATTTTAAGTTTTAAGTTCATTTTTGGTTTTAATTCTAATGATATTTGTCTAAATTTTTTTATGTTATATTTTCTTGTAAGTATATGGTGAACCATAAAGGGTTGGTTAAGAATGACCAAGCTTTGTCTTTGCTCATAGATTTAGAGGTCTTTAGGCATGGCATGGTTGTGAGATTTTAGGTGCTTAATCAACTTGTCAATCAGTGTAGTGAACACCTTAGACAATATTCTAATATATATAAAATAAATGTATCCAATAAACATGCACATAAGTGGTAGTCTCATGCAGATTTTGGAGCATGCATGACACTTTGATCTAAGGTTTTAGCCATGCCTCTAGTCAATAAGGAAAGATCATTAGAGCATGGTTAACATTTTTGTTTTTCTTTTTTAATTTTTCTTTTTTTTTATGCCTGTCTATATTTTTCTAATTTTTTATTTTAATTTGACTCATGGGCTGATTGTATTATCTTGTAGATTCCATATGAAAGTTCATGCTTGTCATCACTATTTTAGGTCATGCTAAGGAGAGAATTCAACTCAAGTGGGACAAAGTGGAGGTCTTGTTGAACTAGTTGAGAGACAAGGCTCCATTAGATCTCCAACAAAGATTAATTGATGCTAGATTATATGATTTATTTATGTTGCATAGCCCATCCATTTCATATATTGAAATGTTAAACATGATTGACTCTTTTGATAAGGATGTCATCAAATTTTTCCCTCATGTTCATGGTGTCCCTATAGTTTTGTGCATTATAAATTTCATGTTTAATTTTTTCTTTGACATACCTTTTGATAGTGTCAAGGTTGTTGGTAGAGTAGGGAAAGATTCTAGTATTCATAAGGAATTAGAGTCTTGGTTGAATTCTCCTCCTAGATCTCTATTTTCTATTAACAAATGTAAAGATGAAGAAGTAAATCAAACCTATTCACTTTTCCACTTTAGGGTCTTTCCCCTATTTTTATCTCAAAAGAAAAATTTTGGGTTTTAGTAGGCTTGGATAATGAAGAAGGTTTTAATGGATGGTACTAGGTTGAACTAGCACACCTTCTTAGTTAATGGACTACAAGAGAAAATTAGAAAACTCCATAATAACCTTGATTCCACTTGTCATGTTCACTTCACCTTCTTTAGTGCACATTTGAGGAGGTTTGCAGAGTTTCTATTGTTCAAGAGAGATGGAAAATGGGTTGGATGTAATACCTCTCAACATCTAGACCATGGGAAAAACATTTTGTAAGCATTATGCATTATGATAATCCACTTGTAGAGGATGTGGGTGAGTCACTGTCTATTATCACTAAGAATGCTAGTGGTATACGTGATTATTCCCCTGATAGCATGGGTCTAAGCCTCATGATACCCAAAAGAACATAAAGGAGGCCAAATAGTCTCATGCTAAACTAGAAGGTATTATTAGAGAGAATATAAAATAGGCCTTGTGTTGAAGAAAACATTCATGTTCCAAATGAGCCAGCTCCTAAGAAGATAATCCTTAAGTTTAACAAGGAAAATCAGGCCATTGGTGGTATGTATACATTTATTATTATCTTTACATTACATGATTTCTTTAGTTTTATTTTTGTATTTTTAGTGTTCACTAGCTTGTTTTATATTATTGGTGGTTTTTTTTTGTTGTAGGGAGATAACAAGAGTTGGTTTTCCATGCTACTGCTATTGTAGCAAAAGAGCAATGATGCAAGGAGAAGGAGGAAAGACAACCTATGGGAGCCTTAGATGCACTAATACCATTCTAGATGATCTTCCCATCAAGGAAAATCCTCTAATCATCATACCTTTTAACTTCCCTAGTATAACTTAGAATTTATTTTATGTTGACTTCTTTTGCATTTTTAATATTTTTATATTTTAGTTTAACTTGTTACGATGTTGACTTGTTGTAGCCATCGATGGATATGAACGTCCTTAAGAAGCATCTCCCTAGGAAGTGTCTATATCCACATTCCATTCTAAGCCTTTGGTGGAGGCCCTAAACAAAATGGACTTTATGAAAGGAATGATGGATGATATGGTTGAGAGGTTGCAACAAATTGTCCTCAATGTTGGTAAGATAAAGTGTTTTTACTTTTGCATTGTTAAATCATTTTAAGGTTTCATGATTTTAGGAGAGTTTTTTTCTTTATATTTAGGTTATTTTATGTTTTTTAATTATTTTTTTATTTGATGATTCTTGTGTTTTTGTGTTTTTTATTTTATGAAAGTTTCCAAAGTAAGGTGGAATCCCTTAAGAAAGTAAGAATTGGATGAATTCCTTGAACTTCCTTCTAATGTGAAAAATGTTTCACATAGATTGTATGAAGGGGTAACAAAATGTGCTGCAACTTATGCAAAAATATTTTGAGAGTCCCAACATACAAATGAGTTCTTGTTTTAATGAATTGTAGCATTGGAAAAGGAAAACAAGGAACTAAAATCCTAGGTTAGAAGCCTTGAAGATTAGAAAAAATTCATAGAGGCACATGTTGAAAATAGGAATTCTTTACATACATAGGAGATTAAGTGATTTCATTATTGGAGTGCCATCCAAGGAAAAATTTCTCTAGTTAGAAGTAATGTTGAAAAAGACATGCAAATAGAGGTCCTAGATCGCAAGTTGAAGGAATGGTGGGATTAATGTTCTTGGATGTTAGAATGGGGAAGGCAACAAAAGGCACATAAAAGGTTATACAAAGCAAAAAAGGCCAACTATCTTAGGTTATGGCATGAGGTAGTCATGATACAATGTAAGTACAAAATTTTTTTGCAAGTGATCGATGCAGAGGGTACTTACAAGTAATTCGTAGAATCATTAGTGGTTGTTGATTCTCCTAGTCCTCAAATCACCACCGCATTTGGGGAAACAGCCATCACTAATTTTTCCAATGCCCCACTTATGTGGATAGATATAGAGAGGGGAAAAATCTTAGTAGGAGTGGATCTTGGAGACATTGACTGGGTGAATATGAGTAAATAATAGATTCTTCATGAATTAGAGGAAGGTTTTTGAAGATTCATCTCAAAAAGACATAGCTCCTAAGGCCCTGAGGTTTGTGTAATTAGCATTTAAAATTTCATATTTTTATTTTATTTAGTTTATGTTCTCACATAATTATGTTGTATTTTTATTGTTTTTTGTTATTATACTCATGAATTGTTTGTATATTTTATTGTTTGTAGATTCTAGGTGATAAAGATGATAATGTTGATAATGGTGCTAATAGTTTGGATGATATTGATGATGACATTCCTCATTCTCATGTTGCCTAGTTTTGGTTACAGCTAGACATGTGACGCTTTGTTATTTTTGTTACTTATTATAGTTGGTTTTTACATGTTGGCTACTATAGCCCTTAGGACTATGTATTGTCATTATCTTTTTTCTTTTTTTTTTCTTTTTGTCATATGTTGCACAGTGCAACTATGGCTATGAGACATGGATGTTATTATTTTATTATTTGTCACATAGTGTGATTATTATAAGCATTTTAGTTTTATGACACTTTATATCTTGTATATTATTATTTTTAGTCTGGATTTATATTTTTGTTACTTAAAAGGGCTACACCTTAAGATGACATGATTACAAAGTGAAGTACGACTATAAAACAAGGTATAATTGAAAACAAGCAAGCAAATGAGTTATGACATACATGTAAAATAACTAAAAGAAAAATGTAAATTTACCAATTTTAGGCCTCAATAGGTCACTAGTTTTAGGCATGGTAGGCCCTTTTTTTTTTAATTTTAGTTTTTGTATTTTTCTATTTTTTATGGTGTTTTATAGCTCTAAGTAAACATAAAAGAAGACATGAATTGTAATGTAATGCTAAAATGTAAAGTAAGGCTATGTAATAAAATAAAAATATAATGTAATAAGGTAAAAGCTTAAAAATAGAAGGTAAACATGTAAGTAAAATAGAAAACAATGCTATGGATTAAAAGACTACGCCATATCATACAAGGTTGAGCATGTAGAAATTGTACTCAATTGCACAACTATTTCCTAATCTTCAAGAGATTAGGGAATGTGTAGGGTCTATGTTGAAAAATTTTGTACTCTCCACCCCTTCACTAACAATGTTAAATGGGATCTCATCCCATGTTTCATTCGTGACCTCTACATTTTTGTTCTTGATTTGCTTGATATTGTTGTGGTTCTTTGTTTCATTTTGGCTTATGAGACTTTCTTCTTGAAACTCCACCTCAAAGCTCTATTCTATACTAATATTATAAACAAGAAATGGTATTTTATAGTCTCCATAAATGATAATTTCACCTCCCTCATAAGCTAGGTGAATTTCTTGATGAACTGTAGAAGAGACCACTCATAATTTCACTAACCAGGATCTTCCTAGGATTAGATTAAGTTATGGTGTCTCTTCTACTACTAGGAAATTAGCAAAGATTGGGAATTTTTATCTAGATATGAAGTCAAGTAAAATAGACCCCTTTATAGCCACTAATGATCCTTTAAATGATTTAAGGATGGAAGCTGAGGTGTTTTGCATGTGCTTCACCAAGCCTAATTGCTCCATAATTAGGAAGGGTATGACATTTGTAACTATCCTATTATCTACGTGCACCCAATGCATCTTTTATTGGTCCACCCTTATCATTATAAACAAAGAAAATTTTGACATGTCACCATTTTTGAATTGATTTTAACCTCATTGTCAAGAAATGTTAAGGTGTTTAACTTCATCTTTTCCCTAGGTAAGGAAGGCACCATCATTGCATGGATGAACTCTTCATTGCTAGGGATATTTTCACCTATGGGAATAAATGCCAACATCATAAATAACACTTTGCAATGAGCATGGAAGGTCATAACTAGGTCATATAGGCTCAGGGAAGTGTTTTTCTACTTGAGTGAAAGTTTAACCTACTCCATGGCAATGAGGAAGTCTTTATCATTGTTAGATGTTTTTTCATTCTTCCTAGCTTTGACTTCTTCCATTCTACCTAGGAGTTTGATCTCATGTTTCAAGGTTTGTTGTTTAGCTTCCTTTGTTTTTTTCCCTATTTTTGGTTATCTCCTCTATTTTTTCTTAATGTAGGTTATGCATTGGGGTCCATGGGTATAGCCAAAATCAGAGTAGGCTTAAGTGGGTCTACTTCCTTCCATAACTTTAGGAGATCATTGTCCTTAGTCTTAAGCTTCATAGATGATTTCTTATGTTACTTTAGAGGTTATTTCTTCTCATTTGATTAATAAGGAGTTGAAGAGTTGGCTATCACAAGAGGTCATTGGTCATGCAGAGGTAGGAGTTACTCAGATCACAAAAGAAGCCTTTGGTGGTGGCACTCTTATGAAAAACGAATATCTAGCACTTGTAGAAGTCTCTTCATTACAAGGGGATACATTAAGAAAAATGGTGCCTTGATGATTTTAGGCTTATTGTTGATGTTGAAGGTGGCATTGGAAAATGGTTTTTTATTAGCATTAAGGTGATCTTTGTACACTTGCATCAATTGAATTTGGGGCTTGACTAGGTTTGAAGCATCTAGAATTTACTTTCCACTATCTATCATCTCATGCAACTTATCTTTTAAGGCTAATCAAATACAATGTCATGAACTAGTAGTTGATGGTAGTGGTAGAATAGTTCTAACTTGAAGTATTTTGGTATAGGTGGATCAACCTTTATTGCTATCAAGGATTTTTAGTAATCTTGCAAAGCCATCATGCATCTTCTAAGCATTCTTAGATAGTTTCTTATATTGTATGTGATTAATCTTTAGTAATTGATTAAGAAGCTCTAGTGATTTTAACAGAATTCTAGTGTACCTTGACCTATACTTTTGCTTAAAGTTAGGTTTCATTAGGTTAGATGTTGATGCCCCAAATGTTGAAGATTAAGGGACAGTGGTAGGGACCTTAGGTTGTGTTGTTTTGGATCCTTGTGTTATTTTTGTTTCTTTGGCCATAGTGGCCATGGCTACGTGATTTATTTCCCCTTATCTCAATTCTTTCTCATATGCTATTTTTTACATGCTATATAAGCTAGACCATTACTTGCCTTAGTAGCATTCTATATGTTTTTTGTTTGGGAGAAATCTTAACAAAGGGACTGTGGATCTAGATAGTATAGTTTAGACTTGATGAAATCATTGACTACCCCCTTGAAGATGGCCAGAAGATGCATCTTAGTGATGGGTTTAGGAATCTCATATAGAAGAGCATTCCATCACTATATGAACTTCTAAAATGGTTCAAGAGGCCCCTCCTTAACTTTTATATGTTGATCAAGTGTTGTGTCACATTTCAAATTATACTTGAAATGATTATCAAATTGGGAGATCAAATCTTTTAAAGATGCAATAGAACCTCTAGGTAGGACATGGTACCAATCCAAGGCTTTCTTGGTTAAAGGCATAAAGAAGACACACATCATGACATGGGGTCAACTTTGCAACAACAAGCACTGAGAGTATAGGGTGATGAGGTGTGAGTTTGGATGACCCTCACTGTTATACTTGGTAAATTAGGGGATAGGAATGCTAGCAGGAAGAGTTATTTGAGGGATGACAAGACTAATGAGGTCATCTTGCTAGAAGTCCATGATCTTGACTATCTAGGTGGTTCAGGCTTTGAGCTTTTGTGGCTCTTTATTAAGGTCTAGATAATCCAAGACCAAGCCTTGGGGCATCCCTGTAGGTTGTGGATTTTGTACAAATGGTTGCAGAGGGAGTTAAGAGGCTTGAGGCTATGCAATAGACATTGGTATTGATGGTAAAGACTAGGTGATCACTATGGTAGAAAGGTTAAATAAGGAAAATGAGGTTTTCATTGGGACCTAAGGGATGAAGGGAACAAAGGATGTATGAGAGGCTTGCAATGCTTGGGATCTCAAGAAGGGACTTACTAGGATAGAGAAAGAAGGTGATTAAAGGATACCACCAATGATGGCCACACGAAATGGGGTTGAGTTGCAAACAACATCATAGAGAATAGGGATATGGAATGGACCATTGTTTGGGACTGGTGTGCTACAATAACAAGCATTGAGGTGAACATACTAGAAAGAAAGGGAGTAGACTCAGGGGCTTGACTTACTAAGGACATATGGAATGTAGAGTTAGGGGTAGCTACTTTTGAAGTTGACTATTGAAACAAGGTTCCTATGAATGTCTCTAGTTCATGTTCTACTTTGAATTCATCCTGGTCTTCTTGGTTTTTTTCTAAACTAGTCTTCTCACTCACCTACTCTAACTCTATGAGTTGTGCTAGCATGCATGTGTGAAATTCTATAATCTCAATATGGTGATAAGAGGAAGGAATGTACTCCTTTCCATTTCAGTGAATGATCTTGAATTGACATTACTTGACACTTTGATTCCATGTGTAAAATGGAAAGGCTAGCTTGCATCTTAGCATAAATGAAGTTATAATATTCTTCATTAATATTCATGTAGGATGGATCTAATCCTAGTTGTCTAAGGGATTGCCTATGCTC
>MNCI01033935.1:72894-91612 GCA_015680685.1 Gnetum montanum | reverse complement strand
GAAAAGAATCTAGAGCACCTCAGACAGTCTGATAGATTGCTTGAAGATTTAGGGGATTTGTTACCATAATGTTAAAAGGAGATGTGTGTGAATGGGAAATTCCTAGTGTAAATAACTAAACGACAAAGAAACAAATAAAGTGAAATAATGGCCATAAAAATATGCTTTAACTTTGTATTAAATATAAGAAATTTCAATGAAATAGTTTAGAAAATACAAGTTATAGGCTTTAAAAGCTTAGTAGCCTAAGAGATGTTCTTGGAATTCAATGCAGGATGTATTCTACAATGAGATTCATGCTTGAATGTCTCAGATGATCTACCATGAAACTTGATCTACAACTAGTTTTCTTTATCATAGTTGTTTACACTAAATAGAAGGTTGTGGTAGGTATAGACTTTTGAAATCCTCACTACTCCAAATGTCTCTAGTTTATCCTGAATGCTCCAAATTTCCAAAAATTTCCAAATAGGTGCATGAAATTGGTTTAAATAGGCTGAAGCATTGCTGATTTCACACTACTAATTACTACAGCATGTCAGATGATTCTAATGAGTATAATTTGAAATATGTGAATGCCAACATAATTTGGATTTTGGCCCAAAATTCTAGCATAATTGGAATTTCTTGTCAACATATATGCCAGCATATAAGGACTTTGTCTTAAATCTACAACATAATTGGTATTTTCCATTACTTATATGCCAACGTATATGTCATTTTGGACATTGTTATGCTAGCGTAATTGGCATTTCCATCACCCAAATTTGTAGCCTAGAAACCTCCAAAGTATATAGCTTTTCTTGCCAATGTTGGTAGTGTATTTATGCTATTTTCCTAGCATATAAGCTACCAAAGTTCTGGCTTTTACTATCAAATTTTGGTAGCATACTTACATTTTTGGCCTCTATATGCTAGCTTGAATGAGACCTTCAACTTATAAGTTTCAAATTACATCTTTGTACACTAGAAACTATTCAAATTAAGTTGGGGGAAAAAATCCATGAGGTGGGATTTCCAATGGGAAAATGGACACTTGTTTCTACCTTTGAAATTCCTATTAAACTACAATGTAAACACTCTAGCTATTAGGCCACATATGCGAATGCAAAATTTCTTTGGATTGTTTACAAATTTTCCTTTCATCTCTTGCAAAGAGAGAAAATGATTAAGTTTCTTTAACATTTATAGAATTAACATATAGATGTTTTACGTGATGTTAGTTATACTTACCATATAATGTAGAAAGCTATTGAAGTAAAGGACTAACATCTACAAGAGGTAAAGGTGGGATCTCTAACTATTGAAGTTCATCCCTTCCTCTATCCTCACTCCCCTATATTTCTTAACCTTTTTCATCAAAATTTAGATCAAAGATGTTAGAAAAACACATACTTTCCTCATCCTTATTCATTGTCCTCTAATAAAAACAAGTCATGCAAGAAATATCTTTTCTCCATGCTTATACCTTCCTTCTAATCTTCTAGGATTGAAAGAAGGTTGGAATGTAGCCACTTCTCTTTTCATTTCAATGCTATCCTATCTCGAGCAACTTTTCTAAAATATTTGTGTTATTATCACATCATTTTTGGATAATTTTAAAATTAGAAACTATGCTATACCAATGACACTTAGCAAAAAGATTACTTATTCATGCCTTTAATTTTTACTAGGAGACTTTGACTTTAGCGGTCTTGGTTGAGATTTCTTTCTTAGAAAGATGTATCCTCTTTCTTAATGCATATCCTTGCCCAATAGTTCTAAAGATAGCCTCCAAAATTTCCTCCTTCAATGCTTCTTAATCTCCTCTTAGTTTCTTCTAAATATCCTTAATGCTAAATGATTTTGATGACATAACCTCTTTTCAGGTCTTTAACATCAAAGTCAAAAGACTATCACCTTCAATGCTATAAGCTAACATCAAACTTTCCAAGTGTTGGCATAATAGGATCAAGAAGGTTGTTTTAGAAGCAACATCAGCTTGCTTCTCTCCTCATCAAAAAAATAATATCACCACAACCTTTATTAAGTCATAATAAAATCCACAATTGAGTTGCTTGTTCACTATCTTCTTCTTTCCCTTCTTGTCCCCTTGAGGCATCTTCTCCATTTATTCTACTACTCCTTGATAGATCATTGATGCCTAGTTGGCTACTCTTCCTTGGTACATTGCTCCCTAAAATTCATATGACCACCTAGGGGCCAACTTTTTCTTCCAACCAATCTTATTATAAAATAGTATTTCAATGAACAAAGGGTACAACTTCTTCAGGTCTTCATTTATTCTCTTATGTATATTGATGACATCTATCTTTGTTGATCTTGTCCATTCTTCCATGACTAACAATTCTAATAAATCCAACCTAAAACTATTAATCTTTATTTCTCTCTCTGGAAATTCCAACCAATACCTCAGTGTAGTTGGATCCCAAGTGATAACAAAACTACCTTTTCTACTGCATAACTCTCTATTAATCTAACACATTCTACTATACTAGGGTAGGAATGCTTTAATCCTAAACCACACAAAATTTTCACCTTGTTAAACCTACTAAAGTATTTTACTCGCTATCCTTCAAATATCCACTTTTCAGTGTTTTTCTCTTTACTAGTAGATCTCACTTCAAATTATTTAATGACTCCCATATCATCATTTTTTATTTAAGCGACAAATAAGCACATGCTACCATTAGCTTCCTCTAACTAACAACATCACCTTCTAACTTCAAAAATTAAAAAATACATTAAAATTAATTACAACTACTTACTATTTAGCCTCAAGATGATTCTGGACCCCTTTAGCCATTCTACATTTTTTCCATTGACTTCATCCCATAGTGGATGTTAATAAACTTGATATCATAATTGTTTATTTGAGCTGAAAATAAACATAGGCTATCATTACCTTACTCTAACTAACAACATCATCTTCTAACTTCAAAAATCAAAAAATACATTAAAAAATTAATTATGACTACTTACTATTCAGCCTCAAGATGATTCTTGACCCCTTTGGCCATTCTACATTTTTTCCATTAACTTCATCCCATAGTAGAGGAAGCCATCCATGGTTGTTATATTCATTCCAAAACTTGTGCAATCTTAATACCTTATCTTGAACATTGAAATGGGGTATTACTTGATGTCTCCAATTTCAATGTTGGGAAGATCTTGCAACAATCTCTATAAGAATTCCAAATGATTGGAACTTTGCCTGTATGGATCAGCAAATCAACACAATAACGTCTAATAAAGTTTAATCAACATAATACTTATTTAACCATGATTAAAGTTTGAACTACTAACTCATCTCTCAACAAAAATTTAAGAACTTGGGGATCGAACATTGCTATGAAAATTTGGATTTCTATATGTAATATGTTGCTGATACTAAACTATCAATATTCCCATCTCTCCATTTTGTTTTTCATTATTGGTGTTTAGATCAAGACAACAACATGTGATGCATTGAGTTGAATCTTCTTGAAGAACAATGACAATCTAATATTCATCATCTTCATGAATATCAAGTAGATATTTAGCATTATCACTTCAAACATGTTAGAACTAGACATATTTATAAGGGTGACCTAGTTCTTGAATATTTTGTGAACTTCAAAGATACAAAATTCCCTCCCAACTGGCAGGGTCCTTTCTAGGTGGTTTAGTCTCTATAAAATGGTTCCAATGTTCTATCTAAACTTGATAGGACATCAATTTCTAGATCCTATCAACAAAAGCTACCTAAAGAGCTACTACATGTAGCTAACCTACAACATTAAATTTTTTAACTGGTCAAGATCGATCAAGTATCTTTTAAGTCATAGTTTTCTTTTTATCAAAATTTTCTACTATAAAAAAATACATACTACATTGACATAATAGGTTTTCTTTAAATTATATTTTTCTTATTAATTCCCCTTATCCATATCATATTTTACTATTTCTCTTGCTATTTTTCTCATATTTTCCGATGTTATCTATCTTGTTCTACTCTATGTGCTGAGCACAACCAATGAGGTTTTGAGTAACTGAATATCTCATTGCTTCATGTGAGGATGTAATTGAGCATATTATTGAGTGGAATATAGAAAGATTACTTTGAAAGTATATATGATATTCTTTTAGCCATACAATATGAAGGATTTATCCATGTCTCAATTCTATGGCATAACACCATCTTCATGAGAGGTGTATGGGTGATATTCTTTTTTCTCTTCTTTATTTTTACTTTCTATTTTCATATGACATAATTTCTACTCTCATGTACTATATTTCTTGTTTTCTTCCTCTCATTTCATCTCCTATTTATTTTCATTCCTCTCTATATTTAGCATTAGTAAGGCTAAACAAGTATCTCTTCCCTAATGTAACAAGGAAGTGATGTAAGGTGATGTAAAGAGTATTAAATTTGCATATGAGTGAGGTAAGGGAAAGGTCAACTTTAGAGATTTAGCCACATCCCATTTCTATGAAAAATCACTTCACCATTGGTGTATCAATGATGTTTCTAACATGCTTTTCCATACTTTTATTTCTTTCTATTTTAAGTTTTCGCTATATATTTTTCTTTCTCTATTCCTTTCCCTTCTTATTCTATACATTGGTAAGGTGAAACAAGTCTTTGCATTACTCTAGTGAGGAGGTGATTGAGAGAATTGAATTATTTAGGAAGTGCTATATATGGATTTTCATATGTGCTTTTTGAGATCAAGCCACAACCCAATTCTGTGGCATAGTACTCCACCATAGGTGTATTGGTAATATCCCATACTTTCTCCCCATTCATTCCACTTTGTTCATTCCTCTTGTAGGTATCCAAGTCATGTATTTTCTTGATGGATTCTCCATTATCTTTTTAGTAGTATCCATTAAGAGGAGGCGATGTTGTACCCACTTTAATTTTTTTCTACATAAGTTAGAGTTCTAGGTACATTTCATGACTTTTAGCTCAAATTCCTCTTCAGTAGTCTAGATTCAATGTTTGTCATCATCTACAATGTAGTTTTAGTATCTCCATCTTTAGCTTATCAGAAGTAATACCTCATGTCATCAATGACATCATTTTTGTTCTCTATTTTTGTGGCTTTCATATTTAACATTTGGCATTGTTTCTAGTGTCAATTTTTTTTTCAAGTTTTAAACATCTAACATTAATCTCACATTTGATGTCCAATGTTAAATTTCACTTTTGCAACAAATTAGTTTTTTAATGTCCAACATCAATCTTTCATTTGATGTTTGACATTAATTCTCACATTGACTATTTATATGTCACTTCTCATATCTAGAATTTTTCAGAAAATTTTAGAAGATTCTATGGACCTCAATGCATTATTCCATTATGAACTATGAGATGCTTTGGCTTATAAATAAGAGAATACTTCCAAACAAAAAAGGGTCGGTTGGCATCTGTTAACATCTGGTTAACTTTTTGCTGATTAATATCTCCTTAGAATTCTTCATAGTTATCTCTACTAGTAAGTGTTGTTGGCTTTTTGCTTGTTGGTGATTTAAAAATCCTTTTCCAAACATTGTACCTTTGCAGAACAACTATTTTCTTGCTAAATATATTAGTTCCTATGATTTTTCTAATCTCCTATTCTTACTAACATATTTGTATCCCATTCATGTTATCCTCCAGATACATGGAGAGTTACTTAGAATCAAGTCAACAAATCAATGTGATCTAATCCTCTACTAGGTCAATCATTGAATCTACAAATGTGCTCATCAAATCTCACTAGGTATATACATTGAAGAAGAAGTAAGAAAACATAGCTTCTTGTTAGATACCTGTAATCCCTAGTACATCTTCTAGAGTAACGAGCCAGGCCAAATTCATTGCTAGATTACTTTAATAACTATCTTTCATTGTAGAGAAGTCACCTCATCTATGACTGACTCATGAGTTGTATTTGTGGATGAATGATTTAAAAGTCAAAAGATCATCAAGACATAAAATAATTAAAATCAAATCCAATCAATTCCCATACTTTTGATTGTCACTCATAAGTAAAAACATAATTTATTATCCTAACTTCTAATATTAAGTTCAAGAGTGAAAATTAATAATTAAATCAAATTGAAATCTTAAATACAAGCATAGATTATGAGGATTACAAGGGAGACTTCACCTAATCTCTAATTTTTCCTTACTATTTCCACAGTGTAGCAACCTTGACATCCCAACAATGGAATCCAATGGTCTATAGTTGCCACAAAGCTCAATAAGTCCTCACTTAAAAATTCTTCAAAGTAAATTGATTTCAACATGATGTGGGTTCTCTTGGTTATTGATTCTGGGTATTTTTTTTGGGTGTCCCCTAGGTGCCCAATGGANAGTATTTTAATAATATATTGATATGAAATAATTTGATACTAATCCATGAGAATTGATGTTATTGGCAAGTTTGGCATCCTTATGTCTTAAATCAACATGGAAGCCACATCTTCCATGTGCATGATGCTTCACTCCACATGTTCACCATCCATGTCAATGTTGTTGATGAGATTAGTACTATGAATATGCCACTAGGAAAACCCATGGGTAGGTGCATGGTTGATGGCATTCATTGGTAGTGAAAACCTTGCCAACAACATTGCTTCTACAAGCAATGCTTCCCACCTATAGAAACTAAGAAACTTTCAGCATCTATTACATTTTCATCCACTACATTGTCATCAGTGCCTTACAGAATTGTGCTACAACACATAACAATTTTATATTGGGAATAGTGATTCCCACTAAGTTTGGAATGCTGTAGTCACTACCATAATTAGAAATTATTGGTAGGCACAATTGCTGATGTAGACATTGATGTAGTTACTAATAGGGCAGTCATTTCTGGTGGGATAGTAGTGTTGGTCAATGATGATGTTCTAGAAAACGATTTCATTGGTCATGCTACATCCACCTCATTATTGCACTCTTCTATAACATTGAGGTTACTATACAATGTTCTACATGATAGTGTTTCATCATCTCTATTTCCCTTGTTCACATTGTTGCACAGTTGCATTTCATTTAATTATTGTATTAAATCATCATTTTGGAAATGCCTTGTAATGCATCTTGCAAACTTATTGCAAAATGTGAGTTATTCGTTGGCATACCCATGTAACCTCTTTTGCTTTGACAAAAGTATATCTCAAATTGCCCCTTGCAGTGTTGACACAAAAATAGTAGCAATAGAAGAATAAGATATGCCATGATCCTTCTCCTTCTTCCTCCTCTCTTGCATCATAGTAGCATCAAAACAATCATGAAAAGCATGGCTAAGGTGTAGCATAGAAATATCTAGTAGTTAAACTTTCTTACCTTCTTCCCTGACTTCTTGCCAAGTGCATAGCAAGTGTTCATAGGGCAATTGAACATGGATGCAAGTCTACCCATGTAAACAATAGTAGTTCTACTTAAGGAGATGATAAGTAATATTCACATGATGACTTTCCATCGACATGTGTAGTACATTTCTCTCCTACTTATATTTTAAGAAAGTATCTTTAACCTAACGCAACATCATTTTCATAGTTGTATGTGCTACATTACCAACTTCTGTAAAGGTGGAGGCCATCACTATAATGCTTCTAGTCTTTTCCTAATTGACTAGAAACTTTAATGAATTTTAACTTGATTGATAAGATATTGTAGGTCCTATTGCTGAGCGCATTTGCAAATAAGCTCTCCACAAGCAAGCAGAGGAATAGTGGCCAAATTGCAAGATTTCTACATGTTATGGAGCTGCATGGTGTTACCACGTTGACATTGATCTAATTATAAAGTTTAATGCGTTGATACATAAATTTTGGATGCACCAACACCAAGAAAGAAAACTCATTATAGGAAACTATTGCCCAAGGTGCCTCTTGTATGGGTACGAAAGCCCAAGAATAGTCTCAGCTAGAGGGGGCTATGTGATGTTTCAAAATAGTAAATCAAATTGAAAAATTTGGGAATTTAAAAAAATTTATTCTTAAAATTCAAGAATACAATAGGTAACTAAAATGAATAAATTTTCCTTGGTCACGTTAATGCTGCCAATTTGTCAATATTGATGGTGTCCACTACTAGGCAAGAAGACTTTGATCACTACTGAAGAGGGAGAGAAAGGGAAGAAGTGAGATGCATGCACATGTACACCACCATCACTATCATGATCACCATCGCTGCCTTGGGAGCTTGCTTACCTATCACATAGACCACAAGGAAGGAAAGAGGTAGATGACATTGTCTATTGTAGGCATGCCATTTGGGAAGAGCTAGAAGACTGTCTGCTATAGCGTAAAAGAAGAAGGAAGAAGCTTCCACCTACTACTTTCTTAGCCATTCCTATGCACCGCTACTACCAAGGGAGAGAGAGATAGAGAGAGAGAGAGAGAGAGTTGCTCATTGTAGTCCCAAAGAAAAAGATACCATCGGTGTTTTGGTAAGAGAGAAAAAGCTAGATCCCACATTATAGAGGAAGCCTGTTATCTACCACCTGTAGGAGAGACTAGAGGTTCTAGCCCAAGATGCTAAGGGAGGCCCGATGCAGTGTCCCCCTAAAAAAAAGAAGCCTACCTATTGGGTTCTTAGCTGCTCTAGGATCCAATGTTGAGAATAAAGAAACAAGACTGCAAAACTAGCCTACCATGCCCGTCATCCACCCATGTCAGCTACATCACTATTGCCCTAAGAAAAATAGGAGAAGAGAGAGAAAATCACTATCTAGTGGTTTCTCAGCCCTTGGAGACCCCCTTGCCCATCTGCATCCACCTCAATGGAGAGAGCCATAGCTATTTGAGAAGAGAGCCCAATTTGTTAAGGAGGTTGTTGCTCCCTCCCAACATCATCTTCATTCTCTGCTTTATAGCTACCTTATAGTGATGTTTCACCTCCCCACATGTCAATCCACCTTCTCGCATGTTAGTTAACCTTCCCACACATTAACATTACTTGGTGAAATGATATATGGTTTTACAAGACAATGTTGTTGATCATGGCTCTGTGCAATAGCATGGGCAAGGTTGGTGACAACACTTATCCCTTAAACAAAAAATTGCATGTAAGTGCAAGGTGCAACAAAAACCACAAAATCTTAAAAGAAAAATAAAAAAATAAAAAAAATTTAAAAAATAAATTTAAAATTAAATAATAAAACCACCTCACCCAAGTTAGGACTCAGGTAAAAATAAAAAATTCAAAATGCAACTGGGAAATAAGGGTTATAAAAAGAAGGTTTCAGTAACAACAATTTGTAGGAAATGGAAAGCATTAAAAAAAAGGTAAAAAATGAAGTGTCTAAAGATAAAGGTTTTTTTTTTGAAAAAATTCAATAGGTTCCAAGATAGGATCTAAAAATGAAATAGCCATAAGAAAATGGCAAGAAAAGATGATAAATAAATTGTAGGAAAAAGGCCCTCCTTTTGGCACCAAAAATATGTTGATGCACAAATTTTAGATGCATCAACATCGGGAAAGAAAACTCATTTTAGGAGACTATTGCCTAGGGCACCTCTCGTATGGGTATAGAAACCCAAGAATAGTCTCAGCTGGAGAGAGCTACATGTCCTTTTGAAAATAATAAACTAAAAAGGAAATCTAAGATTTAAATTAAATTATTATCTCAAATACAATAAGTAACTAAAGAAATAAATTCTCCCTGGTCCCATTGATGCTGCTAGTCTATTGCTACCAATGGTGTTAACTACTAGGCAAAAAGAATCAAGACTATCATGAAAGAGGAAGAGAGAGAATGAGAGAGAGACTACTGCAAAGAGGTGTTGCCTCTCTCTTGGTCTCTACTATAGTAGTTGCTACTACTGTGGAGAGAGAGTGCAAGAGGGATATCCTTGTTGTCCACCACTTGACTACCATCTTCGAGAAGGAAATGAATTGTTGTAGGCAAGAGAAGAGGAGGTACAATGTCACCTGCCTCTACCATGCAGGCATGTTATGCCCCCAAGGAATAGAAACTATCTACTCAAAAAAGAAGAAAAGAAACCACCACTTGCTACAATCGCATGCAACCACTATCACAAGCGAGAGTGAGTGAGGTTATCTAACATGCTATCTGCTACTACTAGAGAAGCTATATGCCCATAGAGAAGAATGAAAGAAATCACCACCTTCTGTAGTCATATTCACTATGCATCATGTGCTATCATTAGGAAGAGAAAAGCCTACTATAGTGCTAAGAGTTGACCATTGGCTAATGCCAAGCCCAGTCCTCTAGAGAAAGAAGGCTATCGAATCTTGTCTAGCCTAGGAACCACCTACAATGTGTCTTCACTATTGCCCCTACAAATTGAAGCTCCTATCACCTATCCTGTAGTCTGCAAAATAAAATAAAAGAAAGGAGGAAGCTACTGCTTGTTGGAGAGGAAGCCTCTTTGTTTTTTGTTTCATGAGCTACATTAAGGACCATAATAGGGGGTTTCCCATTTTTTAGACCTTGGATATGATCACCATATATTGCTAAAAATTGGGGACAATCTTCTTAGAATGTTTCCTAGTGTTATGGAGGTGACAATAATAATCATTAACTGATGAACTAGGCTTTTCTAGTTGTAAAGGACCTTTGTTGTTGTTTCTATTTAATTCAACTACCTCGTTGGAAATTTTTTGAAGTGAAGTTAATATCTGGGTCATTTGATCTCGAATTTAAGTCATGGGTTCAATAGGATTAGATACTTTGTCTGGGTTTATGATGGATTGAATTAAAGCCTTTGATTGATCCTCATTCAAACTAGCATTAGATGGTAGGAATGGAAAAGATCTGGGACCTTGAAAGCAATTGTTTGTAGGTTGAGTTATTTGAAGGGGAACAAAAGTTTGGAACATAGTATTGGCCATTGGGAAAGTCGGTAGAGGTAGAGGGTTAGATTACATGGGATTACTAATGCTCATCATTTTGAATTGGGCTTGAATGTTATTCATGAGGGTAATTTGTTCTAACTTCATAGCTTTAGCCATTGCTCCGTGTATTTCTGTTATGTTTGAATCAGATTTGATGGCATAGGCAAAGAATGGATCGATGGTAAAGAGGTAAAAGTTGAGGATGTCATTGGGTTGTGGATGCAACTCGCTTGGCACATAGGCCAACTTCTGAAGGAATATTAGGTTGTAATCCTAAACATTTTTCCCAGGTAGCTTTCGTAAGCTTATAAAGTTACTTGATGTGATTGCAGAGCTCATGAATTTGTCAAATTGAATCAAAAACTTATTTCTGAACTCATACCATGAGTTAATGGATGCATTGGGTTTCTTTAGTTCTAAATGTTGTCACAAACACCCTACATGCTACATCATTTTATACAATGTTATGGATGCCTAGTAAGGTTTCAAAACATTGTATATGTTGGCAGACATCACTAGTAGGGATTATGGGGTTGTAGAATAAGTTTATGTTCTAGAGTGATTTTGGGATATCGTGGTGGTTAGTAAAGTTGAAGAAGTTGCTTACCAAGGGAGCTAGGGGTTGATTGGCTATCATCCTAGTCTAAGTTCTCTTAGGAAAAAAAAACTTGGAAAATGTAAAGCTCTTTGTTTCCTTAATGTAAAGTGACATGTAGTTGGTTAACTAGGGTCAAAGAAGAGTTCACTCATAAAACAAAAATTATCAAAAATAAATGTTAAAATAAAACCATAAAATTTCATGAAAGGGAAAGAAATATTGCAATAATATATTTTTTAAAAAAAAACACTAAAATATGTTATTTCTAAAAAAATATTATTTTTGAAAGGAAACATAAATGTATAAAATTGCAATACTTATAAAATTAAAAATGCCAACAGCAAAATGTAAAATTTTAAAAAAATAAATTTAAAATTTCATAATTAAATAAAACCATCTTACCTATCCCAGGACTAAGGTAAGGATCACCAAAACACAAATTCGAAAATGGGACTAAGAAATGAGGGTTTTAAAAAAAAGGATTAAAGAAAAATGGGTGATGAGACCTAAGAGTTTTTGATCTTTTGAGAACAAAAATAGAAGGGCTTGAAAATTATTTGAAAGGATTTTTCAAGACAATGGCTGAACAAAAATTTTAAATAAAACAAGTTTGAAACAAGGAAAATAAAATTTTTGGGAAATGAAAAGAGAATAGGGACTGGAAAAAAATAGAACATAGATATTTTTAAAAATAGGATAAAAAAGGTTCGAAAAATAGTTCTCCTTCTAGTGCCAAAAAGATGTTGATGCATAAATTTTGGTCACACCAACACTTACGAAAAAACTTGTTTGAGGAGATTATTACCTAAGGTGTCTCCTATATGGGTATAAAAACCCAAGAATGGTGTCAATTGCAAGGGCTACATGGCTTTTTGAAAATAGTAAAAAGATCAAAAATTTTAATTAGAATGAGTGTCTCAAATTTAAGAATACAAAAGGTAACCAAAATAAATTTTCCCTACTTGTTAGCTACTACTGCCATTCATTGCTGGTCCATTGCAAATGCTACTATAGCCAACACTGCCTATAGCTGCCAAAGGAGAGAGAGAAAGAGAAGAGGCTAGATCAAGGGACCCACTAATGCATCTCTGATGCATAGACAGAATGTGCCCCATCACCAACATGAGAAAGGGAAATTTGTCCCTATTTGGAGAACCCTACTACGAATGCACTACCTACCAAAAATAGAACAAAACCGTATAACCCATGTTTGCAACTACTACTGTCAAATGCGACAATATCATAGTAGAGAGAGAGAGAGAGAGAGAGAGAGAGAGAGAGAGAGAGAGAGAATGGAACAACCAAATCTTGTTGTCATGTGCCAGTAGATGTGTAGCTATCTCTAGTTCTACTTCTATTGCTATCACATGTCTTCTACAAAAAGGAAAAGGAAAACTAATGCCTCTTGGTTTCCTATTGAGATTGTTAACCATCGTCTACACAGATCTATCATTGCTGACTATCACTGATCCATTGCTAAGAATAAAGAAATAGGACTGTAGAAACCACCTATCACACCCGCCATCCATGTGCGTTAACTGCATTGTGGTCATCCAAAAATAGGATAAGAGAGAGAAAATCATCGTCCATTGGTTTCTCAGCCCCTAGAGATNCTTCCCACATGTTAACATTGCTTGATGAAATTATATATGATTTTACAAGATAATTTTGTTGTTCATGGCCTTGTGCAATAGCATGGGCAAGGTTTGCCACAACATAATTTTTATATAGTTTTATGATGTCTTCATAATATATAATTATAATCATATTAATATAATATATAATGTCTTTATAAAGTTTAGACATATATATACAATTATATATAATGTTTATATTATATAATTATAATCACATTATAAGAATGCCTTTATATAATATGTCATATTAATTAAACTAAAATACACATTAATTACACACTAATCAAATAATTAACAATGAAATTGATTGAAATGTATGAATTTTACAAGGATGTTTATTTAAAAACTAAACTAATTTAGGGGTTTAACATAGAGCATTCATAGCAAGTTCTTATTTTCTTCTTTTGTAATCAAGATCTACCTATTCCAATTATTTCTTTTGCTTAGTATCATCCAAATCTACTTTAGATCTATTTTCTTAGAGTTTTCCCTTTCAAATTTGACACTTTAATGAATCAAATATGTTTGTTCATACTCTATTTTGTAAATGCTTTTTCCATCAACCACATACCGTTGTATTTTTTATTTTGGTTTGCATCATAGATGTTTTCTCTATCTATTTTCTATTAGCTATTTTATACACCCATATTTTCTTTCCTTCTTAATATTTTCTAGCATTTGGCAAAAATTTTTGACTTAGGTTGTTGCATTTTTCCAATAACCTACAAGTCCTCTTTAAATTTGAGGGAAATTAATCAAGAGATTGGTTTTCTTGGATCATTTGGTCACCACATGATCGCCTAGCTTAGGTTCATCATAGGTTCTGATAGGTATCATATTATGATGATATTTTCCATAATAATTTCAAGTATGATAATTTGTGCACTCATTCCTAAGATGCTCAACTTACCATAAGCACAGCATGAGGGAGCCAAACTAAAAGTTGTATGACTACTACTACCTCTAGTTCTAGCTTGCTTAGAACTGGTTGGCCATAGGTTAAGGTCTCCTCTTAAGCTAATATGGTTTTGTAGCATCCTTACTTTAGCTACCCCTTATCCTTTGGCATATTTGTGATTTAAACCCTTGATATCATGTTTTCTAGCTTATGTCTATGCTTTTAAACATCTTTTTTATGTTGATTATGCTTAATAATTAGTGCTATGTGTCTAGTTATGTCCCTTTTAATGATCATTTCTCTTTTAATATATTCTAATGTTTTAATTTATTTTGATTCTTTAAACTTTATTTTATTTTATCTTAGCATTTTTCCATGTTCTTAATATCTGTGACATCCTATCCCTAAATGTCATGGAAAATGTCAAGTATACGTTATATTAGACATTATGCGTAAGAAGACAATATACCAAACATGACATATATGTAACATTTAACATTATGCATATAGAAAATAACAATAAAAATGTAGAAAGAGAAAGAAAAGAATGCTTTATTGATATAAAATAGTGTATCCAGATTGTGCTCTAAGAGTGTTCCTTAGGGTTTTCTTCCTTCAACATATATCCCTTAGATGTAATCCAACACTACCACCATGGTTAGGCCTATAACTCGGCCAGAAGAGATGGTCAGTCCTCTTCCTGTCCCACTTTACTTGGCTCTTGTGACTTGCCTATATCAGCTCCTCCACTCCCTACTAGCACAATCTCTAAGCCAAGGTATAAATGTATTAGGTCAAACCACCAAAGCTCACCTCGAGAGATATGTCCATCATTACAATGCACCCTTGTAGGTCTCAAATTACAACATGCCCTTTCAAGTCTTTTTATGATAATAATAACACTTTTTATGAAGAGGCACCATCTTTGTTATGCAATAACATCATTTGGGAATGGGGACGTTACTATATCTATATGTTTATTAGTTTTAATATTTTATATATTTAGCATTTTTGGATTTTGCTTTTTAATTAAGCAAATATGCACACATGTCTGTTGTTGAATTTTTAAGTTAGGAGGTATCACACACTTGATAAGTCATTGGCACATGGGGTATTACTTTGTTTTTTGGTAATCTTTGCTTGGTTAATTTGTATTTTTGGTAAAATTAAAACTTTTATATATTTTTAATTTAATTTTTAGCTTATTTTTAGAGGGTCTAGTGCTAGCCTTTCCATTAGTTATATTTTTTTCTTAAACTTTGTTATTATTTAGGCATAGACATAACTATTAGCTTAGGCTTAGACAAAGTTATTAACCTTCTAATAGAAGATGATCATTAGGCTAGTGTTGGGCATCAATGAAAGTTAAAAAAGGATTTAAAAATATTTTTAAAATTATTATTTCTTCTTAATTTAGTTTTTTTAATGAGACTTATTTGCTCAATGCTACCAAACTATTTCTAGAATATAAGCTTGGCAACCATTCTATCAGAAAGCATCCTTTTTCCTTGTTGTATCTAGATCTATGGGTAACTAGATTTGCATTGTCAACCAGGACCTATAGAAAGCAATATTTTTAGATCTTACTTAGTTTATTTTCCATTTTTCTTAGAATTTGGAACTGATTTGGAAGATTGAAGCCATGGAATGATCTTTTTTGTAGCACTGTCAAGTTTTAGGTAGGCTAACTTGACATTTTACTCTAGGTTTTGGTACTTGGTTTAGTGCACATTTATTTCGCTGATTCAACTTATTCAACAATTATTTGTCAATTTTCTTGAATTCTTAGATATGCTTATTTTAATATTATTTTCTACAATTTGACTAGTTCTAAGATTTCCTATCATGCGTGGAATATTAGACAACATTTTAACCACATTTGATAATGTTTTGCCCACATTTTTCTTTCATTCTAAATTCTACCAAAATTTCAACTATAGAACTATAGTTTTATGCTATTTTTTTCATTTTTGATCTTTGAGATAACTTTGAACAATGTTGACTTAGAAGGAAAAGTTGGTTAGCATGCCAATGTAGATCATGAGATATTCTTTTTTATCTATCATGGCCTGGTCATGAGGTTATGATGAATATTTTATTATATTTTTTAAATTTCCATGAAGTTCAAAGTAACTTTTGTTCAGTAATCCTTATCCTCTAAGCAATGAAAAATTGAAAATAGCCAAAAACATTTTTTTTAGGACTTCTACAATGCTTGACAACCTATAGTCAACAAGTAATGATAACTTAGTAGCTATAGAAGCCTAGAATGACCTTAAGAGACTTAGATTTCCATTTTGATAATATTTTATGATATTTCAAACATTCATTTGAACTTAGATTTTAGTTTTGGCTTTGTTTGGTGCTTTGAACCTTTGTTCGGTAATAATTTCTTAGTTGTTGATCTATGTACCTTTGGTATTTTAGGAACTTCTCTTTATTAACATCTATTTTTCAATATATGAGTTTTAGGCTCACCAACTATTTAATTTGGATTTTAGATTCACTAATCATTTGATGATATGTAAATTTTAGGCTCACCAAATTTTTGTTCTTGGATCTCTTGATGGTTTTGTTAAGTAATTAAGTTCATTTTTCCCACCACCCATAGATTTTCTTATTTGTATCTATTATCTAATTTTTGAATTTCAATTTAAATTTGGTAATCATTCGATAATATGTGGATTTCAAACTCACCAATTATTTGGTAATACATGGGCTTTAGACTCATCAAACTTTTAACAATATGTGGATTTTAGACTCATTCATCATTTGATAACATGTGGATTTTAGACTCACTAATTATTTTGTTTGTTGGAAGTTTTAGTGGGTGGTGGTGGACTTATAATTATTTGTTGGCTATTCAATTGAATCTTTATCATTTTTGATCATCAGTTTGGATTGTATTTCTATTTTATCTACTAACTTTAATTATCGCTATCGCATATGCATAATTGTCCAATTACTTGATGCCTCCATCCAAATCCATGAGGGAGTATTTGTTAGTACTATTTACCTTTCTCAGTCTTAGGATCAACACCCTTGATTTTGGGTGTGCTTGAGGTGATTATGTTGGCTTATATAAGTAGGATTTAGAGGAAGTAGTTGATAAAGAAGTTTGTATTTTGAGCTTTTTAAATTAATGTTATGTTTCAAGTTTAAGTTTAATTCTATGTTACAATGTTCAACTAGGATTATGGATTTGGAATTACATTTGAGATTTGTATTATGTTCTATTAATTTTAGGTGCAAGCCAAATCTATTTTGACATTGGTTATGTTACAAGTTCATTATGCATTTCTTAGTTTTCTTTCAATATGGCATGCAATGTTAGAGCCCAATGCCTTTTTCAATGTATTTGTATTTTCAACATTAATTACATTCAACTTAATAGTTATTTTCACTATAGGTTTTTGTCACTATTATTGTTAAATTTAGTTTAAACAATAGGTTGTATATTGTTTTCAATAGTAAATAAGTTTGCTACACACTGGGCTACTATCACTACTTTGATAGTGTTTTACCTTTTGTTTTTTTATTTCCTCTTGTTCCCATGCACTTGTCTCATTGATGATTACTATTTTTTTCTATTCAATTCTGTTGGCATTCATTCTATTTCATTAAGTAGCATTTTATTTTTTTACAATTTTATGTAATCATAGAAGTAATACCTTTCAAGCCTAAGCTTGGTTAGCAAAATGTTACAAGTTTATATCAAGGCTACTACTTAAATAAAATATTCTCAGATTTCTGATATAGGATGCCACCAAGAAGGATTTTTGACATTCCAAATAAGGAAAATCCTGATCAATCCAATGGAGAAGTCTCTCAAAATGATCTAATAAGGGAGATGTTTACTTATCTAATGAGTCAACATTATTCTAATGTTGGGAACAATGTATAGTATCAACCTAATTACTCCAACATTGATTGTAGAAGTCCCATTGAGTAAGAGATTATGAAGTAGTGTAGGAGGCTAAAAATTCCATCTTTTAACAATGCTAAGGATTTTATCGCAACTTTAGAGTGGCTACATAAGGTAGAAGAAGATTTTTCAAGTGTACTCAAACAAGATTACTAATGGAAAATTTGGGCTTTCTCATGTTCTCACTCCTCTTTTGAACTCTTTCCTTAGCCTTATTTTCAAGATTTACCCTTAAGGGTGAAGATCATATATCTCCTTCACAAAATTTGTACTTAGTTGAGCCTCTTCATCAAAGCTCCTAACATTATCCATCATCTTTAAAGATATAGTAAAGAATATGATTATTGGTTTTGGATTTTTTATTATATCAAATATTACTTTTAACCATGATGTTGTGCAAGTAGAACTTGTAGAAAGTGTACTAGGCTTGAAGGAGAAATTTTCTAATATGTTCAAGGAAGAATTAGATGGACTACCATTGATGAGGAATGTTTAACACCAAAGTGACTTCATCCTTGGTGCTACCATTCCAAATGAAAGAGCTNACATATTAGAAAATTTCTCCTTCAAGCCTAGTACACTTTCTACAAGTTCTACTTGCACAACATCATGGTTAAAAGTAATATTTGATATAATAAAAAATCCAAAACCAATAATCATATTCTTTACTATATCTTTAAAGATGATGGATAATGTTAGGAGCTTTGATGAAGAGGCTCAACTAAGTACAAATTTTGTGAAGGAGATATATGATCTTCACCCTTAAGGGTAAATCTTGAAAATAAGGCTAAGGAAAGAGTTCAAAAGAGGAGTGAGAACA
>MNCI01033935.1:35163-55924 GCA_015680685.1 Gnetum montanum | reverse complement strand
CAAGTGTAGATCCTAGATACACCACTGGGTTACCAAGTAGTCACACTTAGATGCTCATAATCAAGTCGTACTCATACCATGTTGCGATGAGCAGCCGATTCCTTGACTATCTGTACACATCCTTAGATGCTCGTAATCAAGTCGTACTCATTCTGCATTCTAGGAGTTTATGGGTGAGAGAGAGAAAGCAATAAATAACATTAAAATAAAATCCTATTCCATGCACTGTAAGGTTTATCCAGGAATTTCGTCTTTATTTCCGTACACAACTTGTGTTCAGGTACAATGTTGCTCAAATAAAGATCCGTTCACTTTAGGACTCCTACTGCGAGCACATGGAAAATATTCTATCTCTGGAGTGATCAAACTACCAGAGTTTCCCTACATCTAGCCCAGGATGAGGAAACAAGGGAGACCTACCTCTTATTTTTAGATATGGCGATGGACTACGATATCGCATACGCGATATCGCAGGGGACGATGCGATATTGTGGCCTATGCAAATCGCATCTCATCACTTTTCTTCTCTTGGTTCTAATCAAACATATATATGTATTAACTAAACTTTGCCTATGTTTCTTATTGACATTTTTAATATTCTATCTAGCCTACATGTAATCCTCATCAAACCAAGTCTTTTAATAACCATGTTGCTACAAATGCATAACTTGCTTAGATGCTATAAGAAAAATTTGCTCAAGCTTCTTATGATATCCTTCAAGATTTCAGTTTTTATGTATTGCATCCATATATTTTTTCTTAACTTCTTGGGTAAATTTGCATTTAAAAAAAATTTTATTCCCTTTTCCTTTGTCATCTAAAATGAGATTTTAATTTTCAACAAAAATTCTAAGTGATGATGGTAAGACTCTATTAAATCTTCTTCAACTTCTAACTCCTCAATAAATTCAATGTCTTCATAAGAATATAAAATCAAATCAATTCAAGAGTTACCTTAAGGTCCTATAAAAGTAAATGATGAAGATTAAGGAAATCAAGCAAGATTGTTGTAGATAAGAAAATCAAAAATTTTTATCCATCCTAGTAGTTGTTGATCCATTTTATTAATAGTTCATTTTTAGAATTTTGAGTAACATTAAAAGAAAAGGAAGGATTAGCTTTGAAAACTTTAGTAATGAGTGGCAAATAGCCCTATGCTCAACCATACAAATCACTAAGAGTTCACTAGCAATCTGGTCAAATTCTGTGGATCCCTTATCTTTTGGTACACTAGCTTTTAGGAAGTGAACTTGCCCTAACAGTCATTCATTGTCTTCCCAATTACACTTGTGATATGCAAGGCTATGGTTAAGTGAAATCGAGGCATGTGATTTTTATTATTTTTATGTTTTATGTTTTGGGTGCTTAAAATAAAGGATGAAGGGAAGGAAGTAATTTAATTACTAATTTAATCTACCACACCTAACTAATCCTAACATAATCATCCATTCCCACTCTTTGTACACATCCTAAATACATTTAGCACTACTGGGTTACCAAACATTAAATGTTATTGGGATTACCAAGCACCAACTGTATGCTCGAAGTGGTCGTACTTATGGGCTTAATTAATTGCATCTTAATCTAGCTTAGTTTAGCCTAAGTAATTATTTAGTTACTTAAATCATTAATGGAAATTGCATAAAACATTAAATGCATAAATAAATAATCTATTTCAAAGTGCTGGAAGGTTTATCAAAAAGCTTGTCTTTATTGTTGCACACATTATTATGCTCAAATACAACAGTGCTCAAATAAACAGTCGTACAATCTTGACATCTATTGTGGGCACTTAGAAAAATATTCTAATTTTAGAATGATAAAATTACAAGAGCTCCACTATAACTATGATAAGACATGTCATAAACATAGTCGATGAGCATGTATTTATAAGCAAAAATAAATACTACGTTGACAGGGCCACGTCAATGCATCAAATCATGCGTTGATGGGGCCTAGTTGATGAGGCCTAGTTGATGTAGTCCATTTATGATTCATCATACCTCCCTGATTGAATGAAAACTTGTCCTCAAGTTCTTTACAAATTTGGAAAGGTATGGAATTATTGACTAATGATAGGCATACAACAAACATAAACAAATACAAACAAACACTAAGTACCTGAGTGTATAGATATACAATCATTACAAAATTATTTTGGTGCCTAGGACTACAAAATTGAACACCAAGATAAAATTAACAAACACGATTCCTCTTATCGTGTGAAGATAATGGAGAAGATTAAACAGTCCCAGGTAGTGGAGGCTCCTAAGGTTCCAAAGGACCTTCTCCTACTACAAGGGCACATAATGGTTGAGGCTATTACAATTTTTCCACTATGGCTGCAATTTTCAATGGAAGATGGAAAACATCCAACAATGTTTTTATTTTCTTCTCCTTAATCTTAGGATAGTGCATGGTCCATGCAGCTTTGTCAATGTGGGCTAGAATGGGCACATCCCAAGGACTATTCATTGTTAGAAATTTCTCCTTGACATTAACAAACTAGGTAGAAAATTATTTGCATTCAATGTCAAATGCCTTGATTGCTTTCTGAAACTCTTTGGTAATTATTCATTCTTTCAGTCAGGTTCTTAGTAGTTAATCTCTGATTAGTGAATCTTGCCATGAGAACTTCAAGTTCAACATTTGCAATCTCAAGCTTTTGCTTGGTTTCCTTGTGGTGCTTAAACTCTACCTTGTACAACAAGCACAAATTGGCCACCTGCTTCTCCAACTCTAATTGTGGCTATCTAGTAGTCAACATTGTCAGGTTTGCATATTAGAGATTGGCAAAATCCATATATATTCATTCATCTCCTCAATCTGCAACTCCATGCAGATCTTTGCTTTTTTGTAGGCATCTATCTCATTAATGATAGGTTACCATACCTCTTTTTCTTACTGGAGTTGTTGGAGGGACTCATTGACTTTTTCCTTAGCCATCTAGATATGTTTTTCATTAACTTCCTTTTGTAGGCCAACTTGATTCCTGTGGTGATTCTTGAATCTCTTAAATTTTGGAGCCTCATTCTTCCAGGCAACAATCTCAATTGTATATTTTTGGCATAAGGCATGAACTTCCTCCATAGAGAGATTTCTATTCTCCACTATCAGTCTTCTAAGCTCAGTGTTCACCCTAGCTAGCTACTCCTACTGTTGATTGATGAATTCTTGCATTTGCTATTTTTTCACATCAACATTCTACAGGGAATGATTTTCTACAGTTAGCATCTCATTCTCTAGGTGTGTCTGGACCAAGTCCTTCTAAACTGAATATGTTATGGCCTTAGCCATGGATAGGTTAGAGATGGTCATCACCATCTTGACCTCAACCTGTTTAAGTCTATCTTAAAGCTATTGAAAAGTTTTATCTGTTGTTAGTTTAAGGTTGATGAGTACAAGATTAGCAAGATGGGCTCTTAATTCAGCAACCTTTGCAACCAAGCATTGGTTTTGTGCATGATCCATTCTAAGTTGTTCTTCCAAAATGATGCATTTGCCATTTGCTTCAAGTAACTTAGACTAGGCTGCAATGATGTTATCTAGAAAATCAAAGATATCTAGAATCGATTGCCTAGTTCCCACTAGTTAATATAATAATTCCTCATGCTAGACTACACTCAATTAGCCACTAGCAGTCCCTACAAACATCTACAAATCTCTAAGTTCAAAAATTTCTAGTACAGATGTTGTAGGTGTGTTTAGTAGTTTGGAAATTTGATTATCAACCACTTCTGCTATGGTCTCTTGTCCTTGGTTTTGCATCACCAAGACAATTTTTCCCTCACCCACCTCTAAGAGCACTAAAAAGGTAGCAGCATTCTCAAATATTTCTAAGAACTACTATTATTTTGAGAGAGACATTGTTACCCCTCAAGCACTAGGATTTGACCTCATGGGCAACTATGTTCTTTGGGCTAAGAATATTGGTCCACTTCCATCCATTTGACTAACTATTTAAGCCACTTTGTTAAGGTGAATCATTGCAGGATGGTACAAAAATGGATCCCCATCACTTATTCTTGCTTTTTGCTTTTGCTCATGTAAGAGATGCTCTTGAATTTCATGCAAGCTTTTAATTACTACTCAGACCTTTAGTGTTGTTTCCTGAGTGGGTGGTGGAGGTGGCAATTGTTGATCCTCTTCTTTGGACATGGTAGGGGTCTTTTCTTTCATCATATTAGACCAAGAGGTAATGGGAGTATGCCAAATTTTGTCATTCACATAATAGACTATCCTTGACCTCTTATAAATTTTTCTAATAAGGCATGGAAATGGCAAGGTTTTCCTTCCATGTTCATTTTCTTTAAAATTCTTTTCCATCTCTAGATATATTAATTATGAAAGATTAATAAGAAATTCCTTGCCTAAAGTGGCACATGCTAGGGTAGATAAACTAGTTACCTTGTTGGTCCTCACTGTCGAATTGAGGTGATAAGCCACTATCTTATAGTATGTACACTCCATAGGTGTGAGCACACCAAACTCCTTGCAGTAAACCCCATAACACTACTAGCTCCACTTCCTTTTTGCCTATGGATCTTCATGCCTAAATATTTCTACCAAATGAATGCCAAAATCAAGTAGACTAAGAGCCTGTGTAATAGATTTTTCTAAGTAAAATACCTGAATCTCCTTCATTCTTACAATGGCTCATGCCTTTCTACTATTCTAGAAGAGATATGTCTCTTCCATGTACTGCTCCTCACTGGAAGCGATGACTGGCCACATGGGAGAGTTTTACAACTATGTTTTGACTTCTAGTAGAGCATTTTCCAAGAATGATCCAAAGTTTAGTTCTTGGAGAATTGAGCATTGGACATCATGAGGCTTGATCCTGTCGAGGTAGGCTTGTGTCAATGTGACCTTAAGTCTTAATACAAGCCTTGGTGCCTCTACTCTTTGGGATTATTCAGTCATAGCCTCTTCTTCAAGAATTTCTCAACTAGATTTCACTTTAGGCTTCTCCCAAAGAGGTCCCATCGCATGAGTTTCTACTGCCTGCTCCTAAGCTTATTCCTATTATTCCATTCTAACTTTAGGTCATTTGTCCCTTGGTTGTGATGGTCCTCCTTCCTATGGTCATTTTAGTCTTGGTGACATTTGTGATTACAACATGACCAAGGGTTAACATTAATTATGTAACTTGAAACAATTAGGATACCTTATCTCTTAGGGTAGTTTCACTTGGTGGCTAAGTTGTGATCATGGTCTAGTTGATTATTTCAATTTTTATTTTATTCTTATTTTAGTATTAATAATTAATTTGAGGTTTAGTGGAGTTTTTTGGAAGGGTTAAACTCTCAAAAATTGATGGTTTAATGCTATTCTATTTATTAACCCTTTAAGGAAGTTAGAAAATTTTTCATCAAAAACCTTAAGGTTTGTGGCCTCCATGACTAAGAGCTTATCTTTGGCAGCTATAGGATCGAAGAACAGAATGATTTGGACAAATGGTGTAAAAGTTACAAGCCTTGGAAGGTTTTGGGCTTTGAAAAATTGCAAAAACTCCCCTCTTTTTTTGAAGAAAATGACAAAAAATTTTAAAATATTGGGCAGTATTTATAGGATTTTTGCACTGCATTGACTACGCCTAGTCGACATAGCTAGCCATGTCGACTAGGCCTGCTCAATGTAACTATTGGACACGATTGACTTTGTTAAAAGTAATAAAAGAAAATTAATTTTTGAATAAAATTTGGATCAAATGAAAGCATAAAAAGCTAAAAACATGATGAAAATATTAGAAAAGTATTTTGAAGTTCAGGAAATGGAGAAATGATTTGAGAATGAGATTTGATAAAGAAGAATGCCTAAAGGAGCACACAATTGGATTCATGATGGAGCATACAAAAAATTTGATTGTGGCAACATCTAAAAGTAGGAAGCTTAACTAACCAAACCATGCGATATACAAGTGGGTCCTCTCCATATTGGCGCATGCCTTTCTTACCCTTGCATATCCTCAACTAAGGAGTTTGTGGGCCCCATAGTTGTTCAATGGTTATGAAAAGTTAAGGACCAAACCTCTAGAATATATTTAGGAATTTCAACATATCAAACTAAGACATGAAAGCTGAAAGTAAGGTGAGTTACTGATGAGTGGCGAGGTACCCCTACATTCAACCATACAAATACAAGCGTTCATGCACAATCCGGTCGAACTTCGTAGATGGGCTAGTTGTGGTATCTAGATCGTTACACATTCATTGCAGTTCATTGTCTTCCCACCTAGACTAGTATTTGCTTTTTCACGGATGGTTTAGTCCAAAGTGAGGTGTATGAGGTGGGCCTAAACTAGTGCTACTCCTAGAGGCAATGGAAAATAACTTTGTTTTAGCTAAGAGGAAGTGGGAAAAGAGAATCTAAGTTAGCCTAAGTGCGATGATCATCTGTCCTTAGTCATCTGTACACATCTTAGACCTTGTGTACTACTTCTAGGCTTACCAAACATTATACTTCAATGTTCATGATTAAGTCGTACTCATTCCACATTTAATAATAGGAATAGTAAATGATGGTGAAGAAATATTAACTAAGAAAATAATAAATAACAATAACAATTAAACAATTAAAACTAAGTGAATGCTGCAATGATGGAGTAATGTCGATCTTTATTGCTAATCATGTGTGTGTCCAAGTATGTCACACTCGAATAAAGGTTCAGTACCATTACAAGCATCACACTATGGGCATGCACTTGGGAAAATAGTCTAACTCCTATAGAAACAAACTACAAGAGCTTCACTACAACTTGAACAAAAATTTCCTAAATGTGGTGAGTGCATGAATATTTATAGTGGAGAATGAACCCTTTGTTGATGAGTCCATGTCAACATGTGAAAGGATGCATCGACAGGGTCACGTTGATGTGGCCACATTGACGAGGCTTCGTCAACATGGCCTAGTCAATGCTATTCCCAATATCGCGTACCTAATATTGGGGGTTTGATATCAAGGGTCTGATATTGGGACTCATTTGATAATAGGGGTCCAATAACATGGGTGTGATATCAAGGGTCCGATATCAACACCTGGTTAACAAGGGTCCAATATCACCACCTAGCAAACCACGATTCATCATACCCGCATGACTGAATAACAACTCGTCCTCAAGTCAAAGAAAGTGAGGAACAAGCTCAATTGATTACACAGTGGATAGGTATGGGATTATTTACTAACTAGAAATTTATTCATGTCACAGTGGAGAATTGAATATCACAAAATTGGGACATAGATACAAAATTATAGAATTTATTGGAACTCATGTCGTTCCTAGTGGTGGTGGTTCCTCCATGGGTCTCTTCCGTTGGCTTGCACTTCAAGTTTTTGAGATTGATACCATTGAAGAAGCACCTAACATTTCTTCTCTTCTATATGATAATTATGAGCCATCCATGCTAATGTTCCAATGTTTAATGGAGTCGGCACTTCCCATGGACATGGTAGCTGCGGTAACACTTGATTGGCCTTAACATGCCATGCCACAAATAGCCATTATTCCTATTCATAGGCTCAGGCCCTGACCTCTCCACCATTTTCTTGGCTATATTATGTAGTAATAGGAGTTTTTAGATGGATGCTAAATGATTGTGCCTCCTGCTCCACACGTTCTACATGAGGTCCTTGGCTTCTACCTCCCCCTAGGCATTTAGTTGCACCTTGAGAAGGTCCTCCTTGTTGTCCTCTTTTAGGGGCCATCTATGATCACACAAAGATCAATTGTTAGTAAGGTTATTGAAAGAAGTTCAATTATTTCATACCTTACTTATTTCCTTTAGTAAATATTGAATTCTTTGCTTAGTGTGATTTTAGAGTTAGAAAAAAAAATTCCAGGAAGTTTTCCTAAAATTTTAATGTTGGACCTAGTTTGTTTAGGTGACACATAAAAGGACATGTAATGGTTTTGAGGAACATTTGATAAACTAATGACAAAGGAAACAATAGATTTTCCAATGAAGTACTCAGAGGGTATAAAACGATGTGGTGATGTGCAAAAAGTACAAATTACAAAAGTCATGCAAGTGGGTCCTCCTCAAAACAGGTTCCAACCTATAATGCCCTTGCGTAACCACACCTTAAAATGTCCGTAGGCACTAGAAGGGTTAAATGTAATCTACACCAATGCCACAAAATACAGACATGTTGATATCACCGTAATGAGGTATGAATTCTTATGCAACACAAGACACAAGTCAAAAATTCTTGGTTAGTGAGATGAGACGAATTGTAGAAGGGATTGCAGAGATTGGGACGTGAGGTAACTGACCAAGGGCATAATGAATCTTGAGTGTAGGGTATGATTAATGTGTCATTAGACCATCACTCCAAAATCAATACCAGGTTCATTCCTCCGATCAGTGACATCGCATTGTTTCATCCCATGATGGACAACCATAAGAGTACCATGATAACAAGGTGTGCAATCACTTGCGTTTCATTCCAGGGAGGAGTGATTTTGGAATTTCTTTGTGGCACTACTATCTTGATCTTTTTTTCTTAAAGATTCCTTTATTACTCTTACTCCCATTTTTCGTTAGATCTACAAGGATCTTCATACGACTAGGTTGCATGATAGCTTCTACAAGTGTCACCAAAGAGAATCCACAAATCCCCTTGATGTCACACCTTGGCAATTCCCTCTTAGTCCATCATTTTTCACTCTGGGAATAATGAGCACAAAATTACTTTAAGTTTTAATGATGTCAAGAATATCATTGTACCCAGAGTAAAACCTCTTATTAATAGAATGGGTGGGTGGATGTGATGGGCTCGTTGTCCAAGTAATTAGTCACCTGAGACTTGATAGCAAAGAACAACACCTCAACCAAGGAGTCACATGAGTGTTTTATTCATAGATGAGATTACTCATAAAAAGATAAAACAATAAATAAAAAGATGAAAAACTGGAAAACAGAAAATTGTAAAATTAAAGAAAAGGAAAAATATTTATTAATTTTTCTTATTAGAATGGGGGATATCCCCCATAACTAAACTTTTGATCATGGCAATAATTAATAAATCGAAGGTTTGGATCCAAGCATTTTGGAAATATTGGGACCCAATCATATCTAAACCACTGGGTGTCTTTTGATGTGGTGGTTGGAATGTATCCAAACTAGGGTTCACACACTTGATTGTAGTAGACATAGTGGGGCAGCTTATAAGATGTGGTCATGTGATAAGGAGCTGACCCACTATGGCACCCATGACCATAAGATGGTATGCAAGGATCAATATGTCTGCCTACGTGGTTATATTCATTGGGTTGCATGGTAGTTAGAGTGTTGATTACTGGTCCAAATAAGGTAACAGGAGGTGTCATGTTTGAGGGGAAGGATGCACCACAATGTTGGGCTTGTGCTGAGTTGGTGGATGTAGTGGGTTCAACATCGTGTTGCTTCTTTCTACGGCCATGCCTAAAGAAAGGTCGCTTTTAAGTACTTCCACTACTATTAATAGTAGTAGCACAAGTAGCATTCATAGGTTGGTGCTATGGTGAAAAAACTTCTAGTACAATTGGTGGTGATGTAGAATGAGGTGAAGGATGAGAATATTTTTGTTGAGGAAAAGTGTAAGGTACATGATGTGGCAACCTTGTCAGAGAGGGTATGAGAGGATAGTATTCCAAAGAATGATAACGATGAGGTGAAGTAGAGGATGATGATCTAGTTGGAGAAATAGGGTGTTGAACATAGTAAGCACTTGGCGTTGGGACATACAAAGGATATGGTCAGGTTGGCAATGGCCTCTGCCACGACTGGGGCTTTTGCCACTATGGTTGAACCCAATATTTCTACACAAAATCTAGATGTAACATTCCTCCGCAATGCTCATGTAAATGTGACAAAATTGGACATTAGCCTTTGGGGTGATTATACAGATAGACATTGCATTGATATGTGAAATTGGTAGTTGAGTTCCTATTCTTATTATCTTCTACCCTTTGTTCTGATTGTTGCGTGGTTTCCTATCCTGTTTCTTGATTTGGTATAGTTTTACCTCTATCAGTGTTAGCATATTCTCCATATTTTCCATGCACCCATTCCATCATCTTATTAATCTTTGCCTCGATTTCATCTAGTGGTTTTTACATTGGAAAAAGTAGAAACAATTGCACTTCCTCAAGGTGAGTTGATTTCTCCTCTTTATGGTTATGGACCTTTGCTAATTTAAGATTTTGGTCCCATTGAGAGCTTTCAACAGTCTCCCATTTAGCCATTTCTCCTTCTTCTTTTGCTACCCTCTTAATAAGCTCTTGGAATTGATGGGTTTGTAGCTCGTAGAGTTGACCTCAGGCATACATTCCTAGAGTCTCCCTTGTTTCATTATGGAGCCCATCTATGATGTGATACATTAGCCTTTCCTCAGAGAACTCATGGCCTAGGCAATTGTTTAACAATGCATAATATCTTTCTACAGCCATGTTCAAGGGTTCATGTTGTTCTTGTTTCTACTCTTGGATTTGTCTCCTCAAGGTTGACACTCTTGCATAAGTTTGATATCTTTCATTGAAGAGTTCTACCATTGTTGGCCAACATCGAATTGATTTCGGTTTTAAAGACATATACCATACTTTTGCTTGACCAACAAGTGTCATAGGAAAGAGCTTAAGTTTTTTCCACCCATTATCAATATTGTTCCATGTATAGGCATTGTACAAGGCTTGTAAACGTTGTTGTGGATCTAAATCATAGCATCCTGAAAACTTGGAAAAGTTGTTTAAATCAAGCCTAGGTAGACAGCTTTCTTTGCAATGCCTGTAGGATATTCGAACAGCCTATTATATAGGAATTAGGCTCTTAGTGGCCAATAGGGGTTCATCATCGCTAAGTAGGTTGTGAGTTTGTGAGTTGGGATGATGTTGTCCCTATTCATGTTGGCATTCTTGATTTTGTTTGTGAGCTTGATTTTTAGTTCTATGTTGATCCCTTGAAAGATAGTCATCTGTGTCACAATCTAACGTTGAAGGAGTAGAGGAAGAGAAGGAACTGTAAAACTCATCATGACTTTTGTAACTCTTCCAATCATCCCCGAGTAACATATTGTTAGTTATTGAGAAGGTCCTAAGCCTTTCGGGACCCCTTGTTCTATGGGATATCCCATCCTCACTAGAGGTGTCTGGGTTGGATGACAAAAGTTATTGAGTATCATTAGGGTGTCCCTGAACATATGAAACTCCTACATAATATTGAGTACTCCAAACTTCATCTTCATCATAAATTTTTTTGGTTCTCCAATGAATTGCCTCATTAGTGGTTGTGGGATCATAGTCTTGTGAGAGAGACATTATTGTGAATTATGTATGACTTATTCACAATTACTTTCTTTCCAAAATATATATCATTAATGCTTCTTTACAATGATCATGAATGATATAACTAATCTAGAGGGCTAGCACCATCCCCAGCAATGGCGCCAATGATGAGCGGCGAGGTACCCCTACACTCAACCATACAAATATGAGCGTTCACGCATGATCCGGTTGAACTCCGTGGATGTGCTACTTGTGGTATCTAGATCGTTACACATTGATCACAGTTTGCTATCTTCCCACCTAGACTAGTATTTGCTTTGTCACATATGGTTTAGTCCAAAGTGAGGTGTTTGATGTGGGCCTAAACTAGTGCCACTCCTAGAGGTGATGGAAAATAACTTTTTTTAGCTAAGAGGGAGTGGGAGAAGAGAATCTAAGCTAGCCTAAGTGTAATGGGCATCCATCCTTAATCATTCGTACACATCTTGGACCTCGTGTACTACTTCTAGGCTTACCAAGCGTTACACTTCAATGTTCATGATTAAGTTGTACTCATTCCGCATTTAACAACAAGAATAGTAAATGATGGTAAATAAATATTAACTAAGAAAAAAATAAATAAAAATAACAACTAAAAATAACAATTAAATAATTAGAACTAAGTGAATGCTGCAATGATGGAGTAATCTCAATCTTTAATGTCAATCATGTGTGTGTCCAAGTACGTCACACTTGAATAAAGGTTCCATACAATTACAAGCATCACACTATGGGCATGCACTTGGGGAAATAGTCTAACTCCTATAGAAACAAATTGCAAGAGCTTTGCTACAACTTGAACAAAAAGTTCCTAAATGTGACTAGTGTATGCATATTTATAGTGAAGAATGAACCCTGCGTTAATGAGGGCACATCAACGCATGGAAAGATACATTGATAGGATCATGTTGATGCGATAGCATTGATGGGGCTTCATCAACATAGCCTAGTTGACGCTATCCCTGATATCGTGTACCCAATATCGAGGGTCCGATATCAAAGGTTTGATATCGGGACTCATCTGATAATATGGGTTCAATATCAAGGGTCCGATATCAGCACCTAGTTAACAAGGGTCTAATATCAGCACCTGGAAAACCATGATTCATTAGTTATGGAGAGCATTGATGGATGTTATAGAAAATGGAATGGATGTCCTAATCATGGTCACATGAAGTCCCTTATGAGTTTCATGGTTAAATGACTTGATAAAGTCCAATCTTAGTCTAGACCAAATTTGACCACTTTCAATGACTTCACATCATTACTCTAGGACTGGTCCATCCCTTTGAGATACAAGAATGCTTCCATGGACAACCCTTATCTCTTGTTTGAGAAGAAAATAGAATTAGGAAGTGAGAAAGGGCCTAGTCAGAGGGGACCTTCAAGCATGGGTAACATGCCTTTCTAGTCCCATAAGCAATTCTTGTAGCTCATTTATTTTGTCTAAGGGGTGTGCTTTGAATTCTCATCCATATATATATATATATTGGAATTTTTCGATGGGAACCACACCATGTAAGACTTATTCAATTTTCTATGATTGGTCAACACAGAATGGTAAGAAATCCATGAAAACACACATGCGCTCAAGAAAGTAGAAAGGTACAAAGAGTATTAAATCCCCTTAAATCCACATCCTTTTCAAATCTTTTAATCTTTTTCAAGCTTAGAAATTACCAAGGTCAGAAGTTCATTAAAGTTTTATTAATGAAAAAGGAACCTCATATTCCCAAAACAAGGAAAACCATAAATTTTGTGGATGGGTGGATGACGTGGACTCAGTGCCTATTTCATGAAAAAGAAACCAATCTTAGTTATCAATCATAAAAATTCAAAAAAAAACAAAAAAAGAAACTAGACCTTAGCAATCAAAAACATTAGGTACAAACCACCATAAGTAACCAACTATAGCATTACTGTGTCCTATTGGCAATAAAACAATTTTTTTAGAAAACAAGGAAAATTAACATCAAAATAAGGAAAAAACATAGGAAAAATTGTAAAATATTCAAGAAATATAAAACATACTAATGATGTTGTAAAACAAAAATTTGAAAAAATAAAAAAGTGTAAAATAAAAAATGTGAAAAACAAAAAGATGAAAAACTAAGGAGCCACTATAATGGTTAGCATGGATGGCCATCTCCTCCATGAAAAATTTGTAAGGAGGAGATTTAAAAAATTTACTGTGATTGTCTATTTGTTGAGGTGTTTCTTCCATTGGCTTGCTTGGATTCATGAAAAGGATTCACTTGTTGCATGTTGACTAGTTGCTTCTTGTTCGGGCTCTTACGTTTGTAGATGAACATGGCCTCCAAAGGAAAGGTTTCATAAATGATATAAGGCCCTTTTCACAATGTTTGAAACTTAGTTCGTTGAGGTAAATGTGTGGGGTTCTAGTAGAGAACCTTATCTCTTGGTTGAATTTTGACTTTCTTGATTCTTAGGTCATGTCGTTTTTTGTTAAATGCCTTGTGCAACTCATTAGATGATAGGGCCACTAATTTGTTTTCATTTGGTAGGTTGAGATTCATTAATCTTTCCTTTTGTACTAAAAGTCAAGATCAAGGTCATAGGCTATTGAAATTGTACAAAGCTTAAATTAAAAAGGAAGAGATGGTAACTTTCTATACATTAGCTCATAGGGAGAGTAGCCTATAAAAAGTTTCCATGTTGAGTGGTAGACCCAAAGGACAATGTTGAGTCTTGTGCTCTAGTCCCTCCTATATTTTCTAATAGTTCTCGTTAAGATCTTTGTAACCTCCCTATTGATAACCTCTTCTTGACCATTGGATTGAGGGTGATAGGGTGTTATTAATTTATGTTCAACCCCCAAGCATTGCATGAGCTTGCAAAAAATTGGTACCTATGAAATGGGTTCCATTATTAGAAATTAGTGCACATTGCATCCCAAACCTATTTACAACATTTTATTGTATAAACCACATAGTAGTAGATGTTGTATAGTCGATGACAATTGTTGCTTCTACTCATTTTATGCAATAGTAAATGGAAAATATGATGTACACCTTGTCATTTAACATTGATGTAATGAAACCCATGAAGTCAATGTCCTAGATGTCGAAGGGTTCCAATGATTGAATCCACTATTGAGGTTTCTCCATTCAAGCAGTTATCCCACCATCTCATTGATAACATTCACAAGAGTAGATAAATTGATGGGCATCCCTAAAGATGATTGGCCAATAATACCCTATCATCAGGATCTTAATGGTCATGTGCTTCCCAGCATAGTGGCCTACACAAGGACCCTCATGAGCATCCTAAAGAATGTGTAGTTGATCAAAATCAGGTACACACCAATGAACAAGGTCATCAGTTCACACCTTGTAAATGTATTCATTGATTTTCATGAAGCATTTAGCCTAATGAAGAAACTATTGTTTCTTCTTGTACTCTAGATCTTGTAGCATCTCTTGAGTGAGAAGATAAGTGAGGATTCCATCATATCATTTTGGTTCATTGGGCACTTGTTCATTTATTACACCTATAAAGAGGAGTTCATTAGAAATTTGGTCAAAGAGTAGGCTCTCCTCTTTGTTACCCCATCGTAACTAAGACAAGTGATCAACTACCATATTCTTAGTTCTCTTTTGATCTACCATTATAATATTGAACTCTTACAAGATCACCAACCATCATATGACATGGAAGCTCACCATTAGCTTATTCATCAAGAAGTGAATTGCACTATGGTCAATGTGCACAAACACTTTATATCTAAGCACATAGTACCTAAACTTCTCTAGAGCATACACCATCATCAGTAGTTCTTTCTCCATTGTGATGTAATTCAACTGTGCACTGATAATGCTTAGACTTGCGCAATGGATGTAATATGGATGTTTCTTGTTGTCTAATTACATAAGCACAACTCCCAAGGCATAATTTGATGCATCTATCATGATATGAAATGATCTAGACCAATCATGTGCTTGTAGAATTGGAATTTCCATGAGATTCTGCTTGAGGCAATGGAATGAATTTTTGCATTCCTTGGTCCAGATGAATGGAGCATCTTCCTTTGTTAGCTTGACCAATGATTTTACAATCTTAGAGAAATTGTCTATGAATCACCAATAGTAGCTAGTGTGTCCAAAGAATGATTGAACATCTTTAATGATATCCAATTCATGAGTTATTCCTTTGATGATGCTCATCTTTTTAAGGTCCACCTAAATCCTTAGCTAAGAAATTCTATGCCGTAGTATAATGCCCTCCTAGATCATTAGATGGCTCTTCTACCAATTGAGCTGAATATTTATCTCCACACATATTTCAAGCACTTGCTCAAATGTGGTTTCATAGGTGAAGAATTCATCCATGAAGACTTCCATCTCACAACTATTTTATTACTAGAAAATTCTCAGGAGCAAGCGTTGGAATGTTGTAAGAGCATTTCACAAACTAAAAGGCACCTTTCAATATGCAAAAGTTCACTAGGGGCTTATGAATGTTGTTTTTGCTTGATCCTCGAGCAAGATCTATATTTGATTATAGCCACTATGACCATATAGGAAGCTATAATAGTAATGCCCAAAAATAGTGTCCAACACTTAATTCACAAACAGCAATGGAAAGTGATCTTTGAATGTTGCCATATTCAACAACTAGAAGTTAATGCAGACCTGCCACTTGCCACCTTTCTTTGGGACAATCAAAAGTGGACTAACTCACTCACTATTCACAATGGAATAGATAAACCCTAACTTTAGGAGTTGTTCTATTTCCTCTTTGATGATCTACTTTAATTTGGGGTTCAACCATCACTACAGTTGCCTCTTTGGCTTCATGGTCAAATTAGTGTAGATATGATGTTGGCATATCCTAGAATCAATTCTTGTGAGTTTAGGATATGATCAAGAAAATGTTTTTGGCTATTTTTTGACCACCTTCAACAGCATTTATTTCTATTCAAGAGCAAGATTAGCATTGATGATTACCAACTTGCCATTTTTCAAAAATGCATACTCTATGCCAGTAGGTAGAGTTTTCAACTCTAAGGAATCTTGTTCAAAAGTTTTAGGAATTTCCAACTCTTCCTAATTGATATCATCATTTTCATCATCAAAGAGTTGGTTATGAACTTGCTCTAGTTCATCCATAGGTACATGTTAAGCTCTCAGTAGGTTCCATGCAAAGTGTGCTACTTCCAAGATTAGCTATTAGCCATTGGGTGTCCTCCTAATTTGTGGCTACTATGTACATGCACCTTTGAATATCTACCTCATTTGAACACTACCTACATGTAGAAATGGATGTTCTTTTCATTTACTAGAGTTTATGTATGTAGTTTCACCTTGTATCGCTTTACATGATGCATGAAACTTACTTCTTCTTGATCTTTCTGAATGCATTTTTCTTGAAAATTTCTAGGGAAAGATCTCTAATGCCAATTTTTACATCAATAGTGCTCAACCAATCCCTTCCCATAATGATTGGAAAGTCCCCCTTACAATTGTCAACTTTGATTACTAAGAAATTGGTAGGATAAGACCAACCATAGATAGTGAGCATAATATCTTCTACCAGTTTTAATGGAATAGTGATAGACTGATCTACTAGTTCTAAATGAATGTTGCTCTTCTTGAGAGAAGGTAGGTTCTAGGAATTTTACAATTCATGAGAAATCAAATTAACTCTAGAACCTAAGTCAAGAAGAGCTTTGCATGGCCCATTGCCAGTAATTTGCAAATAGATGAGAGGACTTCCAAGATTAGCTCTTGATCCAATCGATATAGCGTGACTTAACATAACTGTGCAAATCTTAGGAGGCATTTGGTTTGAAGGGCTCTCTAAAGGAATAGATGTAGAGGATGAAGGAGATATAGGATGATCAGTTGCATCAGTAGGTGAGGGTTTAGTAGGGCTATTGGTTTGAAAGAATGGTCTTTTATAGGATCTTGGTTCTGAACCACTCGGCTAAGGAGCTAGCTATAAGTTAATAGCCTTGGTAGCATTATGTTATTGCGGTTGGGCTCGAAGCTTACCTTGCATAGCTAGAGCAAGTGATAATTGGGTTGAGGGTGGAGAAGAATGTGTTGAAGGATGAGGAAGGTGACAAGGATATGATTTTTCCTCTCTAGTAGATGGAGAATGAGTTCTATAATACTCTGAAGTGTAGTAGTGATGTTGAAAAAAAGTGTACTAGAAGAGTCATGCAGAGACATTGGTTGCTAAACATAGTACCCATATGGATCTAGCTTATTATAAGGGTACTACTACCTTGGTGGTGACACCCCCATGATTGTGGGTGTTGCCACTATTGGTATTACTCATATGACTATAGTGAAGCTCCACTTGGATAATAATATTGTTGTTGCTGGTGGAATTTCCTTGGATTGCCTTGAGGATAAGGCAATATTTTGGGTGCTTGCCTTCTTGCAAATCTAGGATTTAGCATGCACATCCCACACTCCTGCAAGTGTGACATGACATAGCAACATCCTTTAGGATGTTTGTATTGGTAGATATCACACCCATCATCATCATCTAATTCTAACTCCACAATGTCTTCTACTACCATAGCCTTGATCTTACCCCTTTGGTAGGAATGTTTAGCTTCTTTCTACCTCCTATAGTCATGATCGCTACTCTGCTCTCTTGATTCTTGTGCAATTTTTAGATTAGTTTGGAATTTTTTGTCCAAAGAGTCCCATAATTTATCAACCTTTGTCGATATATCAGAAATAGCAAGGTTTTTCACTACACCACCTCATCAAGTGGTGACTCCTCCTTGTTCTCACAAAATTAGACCTTCCTTTTTCTAATGGAACAATCCCTATTATATTCCTTAGCACTTTTCTAATTTTTTCAACTCTTCTTCTTCTTTTTCTACCTACGCCTTTGGATCTAATGGGCTCTAAGTTCTAATACTCTTCCTTGGTCATAAACCCCAAGAGTTCTTCTCATTTCTAATTTGTGTCCATCTATGATGTGGTGAAGTTGTTTTCGTGAAGAATAAACATAACCAAGGCATTGGTGTATGAGAGAATAGTATCTGTTCATGGTGGTGTCCAAGGGTTCATGTGTTCCTTGCTTCCATCCTTATATCTACCTTCTAAGATTAGACACTTTGGAGTACTTCTGGTATTTATCATTGAATAGCTCTAGCATTGTACTCCTCCTATAGATGGATTCTAGTCCCAAGAACCGATACCAACTTTCTACTTCCTTGATGAGTGTCCTAGGAAATAGCTTTAATTTTTGCAAATCATTTTCAATATTCTATAATGCACAGGCATCATGAAAGGCTTAAATATGTGTTTGCGAATCAAAGTTATATCCCCCCTCAAATCTAGGGATATTGTTCATGTCAATTCGCTTAATTCAACTATCTTTCACATGCCTACTTGGAATTTTTACTACCTCTATGATATTTATCATACTCTGAGTTACTAGCAAAGGCTCATCATCATCATTATTTTTATGATGCCTATGATGTCCTCTACTACCTCTTCGCTCATGGTGGGCTTAGCAATCATTATTATCTGGTTGTTCACCTTCATCATAGTTGTCCTTTTTATGGCATCTGTCAGAACCAAAAGTGGAAAGAGAAGATGCAAATGAAGAGGGCAAATAGGAAGGAGAATTACCACCACCATGGTGTCTTCCACCACCTATACACTTGTCATGGCCATATTCGTTAGCTTTCTTATGATCTTGATGTTTGCCTGAGCCCTTGCTTTGACTCCTACTTTTGCCTAAACCTAGATTATTAATAGTGGACTACAAATTTACCCCCATCACCAATATCAAGGGGTGGAGAATCTTCATGTTGAGAACCTCCAAAGGGAGAATCCTAATTGTTGTTTTGGTTCAATAGGAACAAGGGGTTGGTGAGCCATTTTTCCTTTATAGCCTTATGGTGGTTCTCTTAGTGTCGATCTCTCTTGCATTGTGTTTTAGTGGGACGGTAGTCCTAGTATTCATGGTCATGCACAACGTACTCTGCTTGAAGATCTTGGATGCCCAACCTCCTAAGAGTTTGGACAGCATCTTGGGCATAGATCGATCAGAAGGCATTACAATTTTATCCTCCATATCTCACCACCACAGTTGTTCATCTTGATGTAGGATGAAGGTAAAGTTAGGAACATACTCATCTAGATGAGTATATACCACCCTGCATTTTTGAGGCACTAGCAGTTTAATATCATCACGCTTGTGAGAAGAAGACATTTTGCTATTAAAATAAGATATCTGTGTGCTTACATTATTATATTTATTTTTAGAATGAATTTTGACCTTAGGGTTCATCCAATGATGTTAATGATTTTTACTATGCCTAGATAGCACACGTTTCAAACAAAAAAATCCCCAACAATGATGTCAATGATTAGTAGTGAATACCGCTACACTCAACAATACAAATCACTAAGTGTTCAAGGGCAATCCAGTTGAATTCTATGGATCCCTTATCCTTTGGTACACTAGCTACTAGGAAGTGAGCTTGCCCTAACAATCATTCGTTGTCTTCCCAATTACACTTGTGATATGCAAGGGTATGGTTAAGTGTAATTAAGGCATATGATTTTTCTTATTTTTATGTTTTATGTTTTGGGTTCTTAAAATACAAGATGAAAGAAATGGATTAATTTAATTGCTAATTTAATCTAACTAACTACACCTAACTAATCCTAACATAAGCATCCATTCCCACTTGTACACATCCTAAACATGTTTAGTGCTATTGAGTTACCAAATGTTAAGTGTTACTAGGATTACCAAGCACCAAGCATATGCTCGAAGTGGCCATTCTTATGTGCTTAATTAATCGCTACTTAATCTAGCTTAGTTTAGCCTAATTAATTATTTAATTACTTAAATAATGAATTGAAATTGCATAAAACATTAAATGCATAAATAAATAAATAATCTATTTCAAAGTGCTACAAGGTTTATCAAAAAGCTCATTTTTATTGCCACACACACTGCTATGCTCAGGTACAATAGTGCTCAAATAAAAATCTGTACACTCTTAACTCCTACTACGGACACTTAGAAAAATATTCTAACTTCCAAATGGAAAAATTGCAAGAGCTCTACTACAACTATGACAAGACATGCCATAAACATGGTAGGTGAGTGCATATTTATAGGCAAAAATAGACACTACGTCGATGGGACCACATTGATGCATCAAATCATGCATCAATGAAGCCTAGTGAATGCAGACCATTTGTGATTCATCATTTAGCATAAAAAACCTTAGCATGATCTATGGCATCTATTATTGAGATGCTTACATTACCTTCATTCAAAGCATTAAATGTCATGAGTTAAACATATGACCCTTTTGATGACAATAGTGACATGACTTTGAAGGATTTTAATATAAAACTAGCATCACATAATTAATTATGCTAGCATGTAGAAGAATTTCTCACATAATCAAGTCAAGATTTACCTTAATCATATATCAAGTCCAATGGAAAC
>MNCI01033935.1:23825-33899 GCA_015680685.1 Gnetum montanum | reverse complement strand
TTATGTTGTAATCAAAGGACTTACATCTATAGTTGATGCTTTCTTAATTTCCAATATTATATTTTAAGATTTGTTTAGTAATTGTTGTGAATTTTTATTTCTAACAAAATTAATAGAAACCACCACATCAAAAATAATAAGCATAGATAATAAGGAAGCCATTCAATTTGGTACATAATATACCCATAAAGATTATTTTAAAAAATTAAATTATACAAATCATTTAGCAATTCATATTTTAATATGAAAGATAATTTACATGACCATTAATGTCTTCATCTAAATCTCATTCTATTGTTTAAGACTTCTTAAAATCTTCTTGTCTGAAATTATTCTTGTGTATGAGAAAGATAAAGAAAACAAAACAAAATCTAAGTTTTTTTAATTCACATTATTTATGTTAAATACATATTTGATTGTGGTAAAACATAAGGAATGGAAATTGGTGCTTTGCATGGTAAAACTGACTCTCTATTAATTGTATACAAATCATGAAAATTGAGGAATATATATGTATAAACATGCTTATTGTATGTTGTTGTTCTTTTATGAGTGATTTAGAGGTTTCATAACATGTACTTTATTGACGAAAAATGCACTTTGGTAATGAGCTAGATTTTACCCCTTGTTGCCAAACTTGCATGGGAAAAAGTGGTCAAGTTACTATTAGAGATGTGAAAACAGTCTCTAGTTAACTTGAATTGTGCTTCACTTTTTTGTTTTATGGTCAATTTAGTTTTAGATTTTTTAATTTTTGTCAAATATCTAAAACTTATTCTTGTAAGAAAAAGTGAAGATATGGGAGAGGTAACTGCATGTTGACTCCATTATTATAACTTGGATCTATCTATTTAAATTCGCCTTGGGTTTAGTTATAAGTAGTCAATTGAGAGTGTATGGTCTCTTGTGAAGAGTTTATATGAATGAGCAAGAGCTTTGTAATCTCTATGATCTTTCTTGAAGATTGGAAGAAACTCCTTTCCTATTTATTTCCTTTGTTTTTATATTAGAGCAAGCTTCAGTTGTACAATATTAGTTATTGGCCAGGCATGAAAAGTATTACATGATGGTTTAGATTTATATATTGTTTTTTTTAGTGCAAATTGATTTTTGTTTTCACTGGAAGATGTTTATAGAAGATAGTGAAGATCTCTTACTTGTGTTCTCATTAATGAATCAAATAAATGAAACCAAAGAAACTAAGATGCTAGCATTGTGGTATGACTAGACATGGGAAAAGAGATTGCTTCTTGTGGATGTTATCTCTTCGTAATGTTGTGCCATCTAGGTATATTGACATAACATAATATAATGAGTGGGAGACATACCATAATATAATAGCAACAAAGGTGTACATCTTTTTGTTTTGTTCAAGTTTTATGTTAGTATGTGGTATGGTTTTAAAATAGCATTTGATAGTGATGGTGTAATGCTATCTCATATTGACATGTTGTTTTTAGCTTAAAGAGGCCTAGTTTGTTAGGATGTTTTATGCAAAGAGACTCCTTAGAAAGTTATGTGCACACTTTTGATTTTTCTACATATTATGGAAGACTTGGCATGTTGATTGATGAAGTTGCTCTAGCTTAGTTTTCATAAGTTTAAGTGATTTGTCTTGAAGGAGAATATTGTTAGAGATGTGAGAAGACAAGGATCATCATCACCTAGAACCACATTGCTCTTCCCACTAAGTGGGATCCAAAAAGGAATGGTAGAGCAAACCTAACTTCTTTAAGTGGTTGTGCCCAAGCTTGAGCCCAAGTCTTCATCTTGAGAAACAAATACTTGGATCTATTTATTTAAATCCATCTTGGGTTTGGTTATGAGTAGTAAATTAAGAGTGTATGATCACTCTTGTGAATGGTTACTATTAAGTTGGAAGAGACTGCTTTCCTATTTATTTCTCTTATTTCTCTCTTGTTTCACTTCATTTTGCAAGTGTTTTAGCTTTTGCTATGATTACAATAATTATATGTTGTTAACTTTTGTAATAACATTTTGCACTGGGAATAGTTATACTCTAAAAACTAATGTAAAGTCGATCAAGTTTTTAAAATTTTAAAAATCATACGATTGACCCTTAAAAAATTTTGTAGTGTTTATCAATGACCAACTAGCTACAAAACCAACAAAGTAGAGCAATCAGCAAAGGTAGGTTTATCACTAATCAATCAGGCATGCACATTCTAGTCGAAAAAACTAAGGGGAAAGTTCGGCGTTAGTCTACAATTCCCCTGTTTATGGCAGTTAGTCTGTTGTTGGCCTACATTAATTTTAAGATTTAAGGAGGGGATTTTCAAAGAGAGATTTGATTGACAACTGCCAAGATAAGAGGTGCACACAAATAACACAAAAGCATTCAACTCTTACATAGATTCATGTAAGAAACTGGCTAATATTCTAAAAATTGTGAAAGTCTAATTCACAACTGGCTTAATGATATGCTACAATTTTCAGAACCTTAGGAAAAGTTTTCCCTTGTAATAACATGATTAACTGTTAAATTTTCCATTGCAACTATTCTCGTAGCTTGTGGAGAGGAATTCAACAACAAAAATATCTTGCATAAGACAAAATAAGATTTCGTAACCCACTTTATTAAACATTTTTCCCATTTAAAAATTAATCGATTCCAATGATGGCTTTTTATCTCAAGCTTTTAAACAGTGAAATTAGTTGTCAAAGAAAGGTTAAACCATAAAAATTATGTGAATCAACAAACCATTAAATGAGAATGTATGGCCCTTAAGAGAATAGAAAGGTAATGGTAATCATAATTTACTGCCCTTAATTTAAAATTAGTAAGGTAATATTTTTAACAATATGCTTGGAACAATGCTTCAGTCTCAAGTGCCACTACTATGCTTGTTAATTCAGGGCTTATGGTGCAAGGTAACTGACCATTTGCCATTGCTTTTCTTTTAAATTCAAATTGATTATAGGGTGGCAATGTTTTATAAGGTTCAGAATCACGTGTGGAAGTGATTTTGTTCCAACAATTTTTAGGAATAGCAAAGGAATTGTGGCTAGTCAAACTATTAGTATAGATTTAAAAAAAGGCTAATAAAGTATTAAAATTAAGTTTTAAAAGTAAAATTGATCAACAAATAACTTATTATCATCATTGTTTCTATGAGTTAAAACTATGTATATCATTATTTTCTTAGATTTTAGATATGGCATAAATATCTGTTAATTATGATTTTTAATATCAAATAAGGATATGAGAAGTTTTGTTTGTAAAAATTTGGGTAAAATTATGATTCTAGTAAAGCGAAAATTTATTATGAGTGTGTTGGAAATATTTGAAATTGTAAAAGTTACTACAAATTAAATGAGAAATGTGCCATATTTTCTACTTCTTATTATTCATTTCAACATTTTTGCTCGTTTTTTATGGAGCTTATTTAATGCTTGCACTATCGTGATTTTGATATATATCCTAGGGATGTCATTCATGTTTTGGCTTTAAAGGTCCTCTCCCATGTCTATGTTTTGTTTTGGTTATTATATTCATGCATCCACTATTTTAAATTAGATTAAAGTTATTCTTTTCAAAATTGAAACTAAAATGGGCACACAAATTTTCTTGTATCTGTAAACTTTCCCGATTTATTAGAAAATAGAAATATTCATAGTATAAGTTTTGAAAAGCAAATATAAGAATAAATCTACTCTAGCTTAGAATATTCTAAAACAGTTTTATAATGCCATTATTCAACTTAAGATTCTTAATGAATATGTTATATGGGGTCTTGCACTATCAAATAAATATTGGAAACAAATAAAAGAAATTCATTTGCTCCATCAATTTAAAGTGAAGAGACAAACACAATATGATACTATGCTTCTTAAAGCAGAAATGATGTCGTTAGATGTTAAAGATGCTAGTTTATAGGTTACACTCATAATCTTTTTGCATCTTCATTGGATAAGTATTCCCAAAAAGTGATGATAGAAACCTATGATAAAAGACTACTTCATAAGGAAATTCTATGGCTTAATAAATGGAATGTTCAAGAGTACATTCTTTCTTTTGATTTTAACCAAGTTTGCAATTTGGTAAACCAAGTAGAATTTCAAAAAAATTTAAAAAATATCAACAAAAAAAAAAAACATGTCGATTTGGGTAGTATTAGGAGAAGCCTTACTTCAAGGGCAAACTATTTATTAGTTACGATTACAAATATATGGCACAATGCACAATCTACAAAGCACAAATGAGATCTCACCATTTGAAAGTTGAAACAAGTAGATGATTCAAGTTTCCTTATGAATAACAAATATGGTAATTGAGCAATACAAAAAGCATTGAAGATGAATATCACATTTTCTTACAATGTCCTGCATTGGAGCACAATAGACATAAGATATAGATAAAATATTGTAGTTGTCCATTTGGTTGATTTATTCCACATGATACCAAGAACATTTGGTATTAGTCTTAACAGTATTTTTCAAATGGGAGTCTATTGTGACTTTAACAATTAGTGGCCAGATTGAAATTCAAGCCTAACTTTTATAAAAATCCTTATTTTCCATGAAAAATCAAAGGTTTTTAAACTAATTTTTCTAACTTATCACTCCCCAACTCATTTGCCAATTTGCATAGATTCTTTGAATCTCTATGCCCAATACATTTCCTAATAGATTAAACATTAATTATTAATGATATTTTCAAAACTTATAACATGTATATTTTTAATATGGAATAGGAGGGTATATATAGACATTAAAAATATTAGATTTAAAATAGATCAATTTCAATTTCATCAAAAAAATTATCAAATATCCTTGATTTCAAATTTAGAATCACAAAAGATTGTAATACTAGGATCTTGATTCATAAGATTTCAAATAATGCTTATAGGTACAAAATGTTTGAAGGAATCATGATAACTAATAATGTAGTTAGAGATTCTTAAAGAAATCCATGATTATAAAGTATTAAAATTCAGTAGCAAAATTTTTCCAGATTTAGAGTCACAAACAAGAATATGGAGCGAATAAGAATCCCAAATCCCAAATGCTCCCTATGTGATATTTTGAGCAGAATAGACTCGGATAGTGGATAGCATTAAAGTTTTCAATTTTAATTAATCATCCAATTTCAAAAATGTTGAGAGCCACAGCATGATTGCATCCATCCATCATACTTAGTACGGTGCACCCATCATGCACAAAGAAATCATGGCAACAAATAAGCATTAAATAAAAATAGAAAAGGCAGTTTATTAATATCAGTTTGTACATCATGAGCATAAAAGTTGCACGGCAATATTTGTGTGGGACATCCACGCACCCTAATTTTCTTTAAACTTTTCAGATTAATCAAGAAGGGAGCACAGAGACAAGCGGAGCACTTGTGTACATGAGCAGATTTCCATACAAAATTTCTTGGAGCTATGGGTAAGCTGAAGTTGGCATACCGTGACCATGAATCTTAAACGAGACAAGAAAGCAATCACAATTTTGGAATTTCCGAATAATAAAAAATATTATGCAATGAGGGATTCATAGTTGAGCCTTGCTTGTGTGCTTGCAGGGATAAACCTTATCCTTATCCTTGCACGGATTCCATTTGTATGGCTCTGGCCTTCCTCTTCCCTCCTTGTCCATGTCCTTGTCCCTTCTTGTGCACCGCATATGACTCATGGTCACGCTATACCAAATCCAAATCCACTTCATTCCCTTGTTTTGGTTCCTGTTCAACTACACAGTTGCTGTGCTCATCTGATATGTGCTGTTTTCTTCTTCTGTGGTTTAGAACATGTATTTGTTTAAATATATTATATCATCATAACAATTAAACTACAACCTCTATCGTTGCAGCTACATAATAATCACGAGACATGACTGGATATGCTCCCCCTTGTTGCAATAACTCCAAGCTACGTCAGCCACTGATGCAGTTGACTTTTAATGGCTTATACAAAGATCTGTTGCTATTTTGCAAACTAATTAATACAGTATGAGTAAAAAGATGAGAAACTGTGGTAACTAGTATGAGTAATTATGGTGTAATTGGTACGAAAATTCACCTGTAAAATTAGTAAGAATACAGTAAATTTTGCTAGCAATTATTATCCTCAAATTAGTTGAGAGCTCTTGATATCGTTTAAAAAAGATAAAGAATTATGTAACTGATAATCAAGATTATTGAAATATCATTTTTGTTAAAAACCACGCCCATCTATCTAACCTCAATATATTTTACGCTTAACTTGCAATCTATCATTGATATTTTATAACACAACTTAATAGAATTTGTTTGAAAACATATACTAAAAATGGATCTTTGCTTACCATTAATAAAAGAGGAGTTAGGCATCACAGCTGTAGTTTCTTGACTCTGATTCTACATCGCAAAGCTCAACCCGGTACGGGAAGCTCCACTCTGTTTAAGCAAAGCAATAAAATAATAATAATCATAGAATCTATTTCAACTATCAAATTTCCTTGGGCCAAGATGCCTAAGATCTTGGAGAACCTATTTGGATGCTATACATAAATGAATGCAAATAGCTATATAAGCATTGCAAAATCAGTACCTATCCCTGGATACAATCTGCAGTAGTTCGACTTACTTTTGGTTCTCTGTCACGCTACAACAAAAACCCTCCCTAGCATGCAGCTGCGCTTTCATATATGTCAAAAGCCAAGCGTATCAACCTCAAAAACCAAATACAAATAAACATCTAACTTAACCTGGGACTAATAAACATCTAACTTAACCTGGGACTGGGAACATTCCAGCTCAGAGTGCATTGGGGAAATTGCGAAAAGCAAAAAAAGAAAAAAAAAACAAGGACATCAATCAATAGCTTATGCAAATCTACGCCCTGTGGAAGAAGCCAAGTGTTATCTCTGTCAAAGAACCCTGTAGCTTCAGACTCTCTTTAAGATAAACTTCACCTCCTCAGTTTTTATCTTCAAGTTTGCTATCGTTTTGCCTTTGGTTCTTTGGTTCTTGTTCTGTTTGGATATTATATCCTATCATTATCCGCCCAACCTTAACTGGAATTGGAGTGCTCTCTTCCTCAATTTTTGCTTAGTATTTATAGCTTTTATGGGCTGTTCAAAATCATACCACTCATGGTTAATACCTTTTAAGATATTTTGGAAAGCTTTAATTGTTTTATGTGCTGATGTAAAACTGTTTTATTTTTGCCCTCCACCGTTTGACATCTCTGTGCTGTGTTATACAGCTTTTGCTGAATATATATGCAACAAGATCCTTGCACAACAAGAGTGACCTTAGGTATGATGTAGAATGCACACATTTGTTTATCGTAATCAAAAGGAATATGCAGTGGAGCAGGTTGAAGAATTGGATAAGGTGGCTTGATTTCACCGGTAAAAAGAAATAAACGAGACAGACAGCTGAGCTCATAGATTGAAAAATGGTATAGAATCAGCAAATCTGCACCTTTTTTCATAAATCAGATTGGAAAAATCAAAACAAATCAGTGTAAGAATCCAATTAAAATCATCAACATAGCAAAATAGAGAAGTTATATCCAATCATGTTAGTAGCAGCATTTTCCAATTTTTTTCATCTAAGAGGTCAGAGTAGAAAGTCAAATATAGAAATTTTAGTTTTGGTTTAGCAATTAACCAATATGTTAAACTTAAAAAATCAATAAAAATATAACAATGATTTTAGTAGCAACCTTGCTCTTCTTTGCTGGCAATTAATGAGAGTGAGCACATTATCTCATAGGTTAGGAAAGTCCGGGAGATCATGAGCTAATAGGGTACTCTTTTCTTTAATCTACAGCTTTCTTTTTATTTTTTACTATAATTCACTAAAAATTTAAATAAAAATTATTAAACTAAACTTATGGATATAAATAATAATTTTTATATTATTAAAATCCACTTTCTTCAACTAATAACAAAATGTTACCTTATTGGAATTAGTCTTTGAATGGAAACCCCATGTCATAGGTTAGATTTTATTTGGATGTTTAGATTCTTAGCTAAATAAAAATGTTATTACGATATACAATAGTTTAGAAATGATAATTGTGAGGATTCTTTTTTAAATTATATCCAAGTTTCCTCTCAAAGAAATTTCTAATTTCTAATTCTTTAGTTCATAGCTTCTTGACTAAAGGAGAAATGCTATTATAATATACAATAGCTTGAATAAAGGATCAACCAAAGCCTCAATGCTCATCCTAGGTAGAGTGCTAGGAGGGTTCATGGGTGCATCGAAAGCTTAATTTCTTTAAAGTGGCTACACCCATGCTCAAACCTGAGTCTTATGATTTGAGAAATAAGCACCTTGTGGCAAACTATGAGTCTCCAACTCTCTAACTGAATGCATTGGTAATGTTGTAAGTATTGCATTCAATCTAATGTCTTAAGAATTTAGCCATGACATATGCATAAAGATTAATAACTTTAATAGATCATGAAATGTGTTGAACCTTACGGTTAAATACAAAATGCATGTTAATTATACCCACTTATATATGTGTAAGCCATTTGTGAATTTGTCAAACATTGCCCAAAAATGGATGATTTTACCTTGTAAAAACGTTAAATTTAATAAGTTGCCCAAACAATCAAGAGAGTTGAGATTAATTTTCCCAACAATGTGATGGACATTAGTTTTTAAATATAAATATGCCCTACCTTTTTTTAATTGCTTCTAAAATGGAGAAGTGGAGTCATGCTCTAGAATAGAAAGGCTTAAAAATTAGCAAAAACTAAGATAGAATATATAAAATGTTGTTTTGAAAGTAGCATAAACAATGGTAAAATAGAAGTAACAACTCAAGTCTAAAAAGTCACTCATGGTAAACTACTCCACTACTTAGGATCAATGCTCTAATCAAATGCTGAAATTGATAAAAATATAAGAAATAGAATTGAGGCAGGATGGTCAAAATGGAGATAGGCTAGTGATGTTCTATGTGATAAAAGGATACTAGTAAAACTAAAAGGAAAAATTTAAAATAGTAATCAGGTCTACTATCGTATATGGTGTTGAATGTTGGGCATGAACAACAAATTAGTGTAGCAAAAATAAGAACGTTTAGATGGATGTTGAACGATATTAGAAGAGATAAAATACACAACATAGACTTTAAAAGAAAACTTATAGTGGCTTCTATTTCAGATAAGTTTCAAGAATGGTGACTTAGATGGTTTAAGTTTCAAGAATGGCAACTTAGATGGTTTGGGCATGTGCAGAGAAGATTATACAACAAACCGATAAAATTATGATGCTACATTGCTATTTGAGAAAAGCCACCACAAGGAAGACCAAAAAAGACATAGAAAAATGATTAAAGATGATTTGACGAAATCTTAATTAAACAAAACTAAGCTCTTCATAGAGGCAAATGGTGAAAAAAAATTCATGTAGCCAACCCCTTTTATCAAAATAAGACTAGAATAATGATGATAAGTATGTACATGAGGTTTATACTCCCAAAAGATCCACACAAAAAATATATCAAATTGAATGCAAACGATGATTATGTTTTATAGGTATGCTTTGCGAATTTTAACAAAGTCTTTTAAACCTTAATCTCAACAACCAATATAGAGTGAAAAAAAATTTTAGCAATCACAAAAGCTCCTACAAAAATGGAATAAATCAAAATCTGGGAGTCTAAGACTTGGCAAAGGAAACATTCCACACAGAGCAAAAAGGGGAAGGGGAAAGAATCAAGCATAAGAATTTTGTAATACCAACCGAATTAATAGTCGCACTATAACTTATAATTCCCAAAAACAAGTTCATAAGAGCATCAATGTCAAAATTTTGCCACAAAAATTTATAAATTTCAGGAAAAAAAAAACTTCATTGCACATCAGTAAGTAGGATTTAAAAAATCACAGTCTGTCAGATGGGCAGTCCAATTTCACATCATAGATAATTCAAAGACACACAAACTACACTGTTACACACAAGTAGCATAGAGAAGGTTACTTACTCTTGAAATTTGTAAGCATTATAACTGTTAATCACATGATAGTGCCGTTGCTATCACACACACATTACCCTTCAACCATCTCTTTTACTTCAATAGCAACAACAATTACACTGTCCCCTCT
>MNCI01033935.1:0-10351 GCA_015680685.1 Gnetum montanum | reverse complement strand
GACCATCAAATGTCTTTTCTGCCAGTTGAGTTTCAAATTGGTTTCTACACATCTTTATAACACTTTCTCCAACCGGTCCAAGGCTTGATCAAAGTTTTCTCCATAAGTGGAGAAGTTGTCCATAAAGACCTCCATGCCATTCCCTATTTGTTGTTGGAATATGCTTAGAACTAGTCATTGAAATGTTTCAGGGGCATTGCACAAGCCAACCGGCATCTATTTGTATGCCATCGTTCCCTAAGGACTAGTGAATGTAGTCTTGGCTTGGTCTTCTGGGGCTATTTGTATTTGGTTATATTTGCTATATCCATCCAAAAAATTATAATAGCAATGCCCAATGATGGTGTCTAAGACTTGTTTGACAAATGTCAATGGATAGTGATCTTTGAATGTTGCCATATTTAGTAGCCTAAAATCTATGCACATCCTCCAATTGCCTCCCTTTTTAGGCACAATAACTAAGGGGCTAAACCATTCGCTATCAACAATGGGGTATATGAACCCAGCTTTGAGAAGTTGTTCGATTTCTTCCTTAATTACTTGCTTCAGCTTAGGGTTCAATCACCTCTACGGTTGTCTTCAAGGCTTCATGGAGGGGTTAGTGTAGATTCTATGTTGGCATATCCTAGGATCTATTCTAGTTAATTTAGGATATGACCAAGTGAAGGCTTCCAACCATTTGTTTATTACCTTTAGCAATTCTTCTTTTTATTGAGGAGTAAGCTTAATGTTGATAATGATCGATTTTCCATTTTTAAGGAATGTGTATTCCATACTAGTGGGCAATGGTTTTAGCTCGAGGGGCTCCTGCTTAAATTTCTCAGGGATTTCCAACTTCCCCCAGTTGATATTTTCAAGGTTAAGACTTGGAAGTTGGCAGTGGACTTGCTCTAATGCGTCTATGTTATCGATGTAAGCACAAGTCAAACCCTCAGTTGGTTCCATGCATATGAGTGAATTGCTTTCTTGATTAGCTATCAGCCACTAGGTGTCTTCCTATCGCGTGGTTGTTGCATACAGGCATCTTTGTATGTTAATCACTTATGCACACTAATTGCATGTAGGCAATGCTAAACTTTGCACAAACAATGACCTCTGCATGCAATTACACCCTATGTCACTGTATGCGATGCATGAAAATTTCTTCTTCTCAATCTTTCCAAATGTATTTTCCTTTGATATTTCTAGGGAAATATTGTGGATTCCTAGGCATGCGTCAATGGTGCTTAGCCATGCTCTTCCTATTATGATTGGGAAGTCCCCCTTACCATTGTTTACTTGAATCACTAGGAAGTCAGCTGGGTACAACCACCCACAAACAGTGGTAACAATGTCTTCCACTAGTCCCAATGAGATAGTGATAGACTGGTCAGCCAACTCTAGATGGATGTTACTCTTTTTCAATGGAGGTAGGTTCCAAGACTTGTACATTTCTTGAGAAATCAAGTTGACATTAGAACTTGAATTCAAAAGAGCTTTGCACAACACATTTCCAGTGATTTGTAAGTATATTAGAGGATTCCCAGGATCAGATAATTTCTTAGGAAGGTGGCTAGCTTTGATCCAATTAGTGATAGCATGTGTTAGCATGACCGTATGCGTTGAGTATGGTGATTGGGTTGAAGGGGGCTTTGAAGTTTTGATTGATACTGAGGTGTCTAAGGAATCAACTACTTGTGATTACAAGGGTTTGGTTGGACTGTTGGCTCTAAAGAAAGGTCTTTTCTTCATGTGGTTGTTGGAACCAATAGTAGGTTGAGAGTTAATAGCCCTTGTGGTGTTACGTTGCTGTGGTTGGGTAGGGACTTCATCTTGCATCATGGGAGTAGATGGTAGTGGAGCTATAGGTGGAAGAGATGTGGCCAAATGAGAAGGATGATATGCTTGTGGAATATTGCCTCTAGAATAGGGAGTCCCATAATACTCATGGACATGCTAGTGAGGTTGAGGAGTGACGTGATTAGTAGAGTCACGTGGGGAGATTGGTTGTTGCACATAATATCCATATGGGTTAGGTTGCTGGTAAGGATACTGTTGCCTTGGTGGTGGCATTCCCCATGATTGTGGATGTTTCCACTATTGATATTGCTCAATCGGTTGTGGTGGAGTTCCACTAGGATAATATGTTAAGGGTTGGTGGAATTGCCTTGGGTTATCTTGAGGATAAGGTAACCTTTAGGGTGTTTTCCTTTTGTTTAATCGTGGGTTGAGTGTAGNTCGAGTGGTGACTCTTCTTCATCCTCACAAAATCTTACTCCCCTCTTCTGGAGGGAAGGATCTCAGTTATACTCTTCCACACTTTCTCTCCTCCATAGCTCACCTTCTTCCTTAGAAACTTGCTTCAACAGTCTTTGAATTTGATGGGACCTAAGCTTGGATAGTCTCCCTTAGGCATAAGTCCCAAGGGTTCTTCTTGTTTCATGCCTAAGCCCATCCATGAGATGGTGCAGTTGATCCCTTTGTGAATAACCTTGGCTAGGACAACTATGTAATAGTGCATAGTATCGACCCATGGCAGCATCCAAGGGTTTATGTCCTCCTTGTTTCTAGCCTTGGATTTGCTTTCACAAGTTAGAAACTTGGGTGTATGTTTGGTACTTGCCATTAAATAGTTCTAACATGGTACTCCACCTACGAATGGATTCCGGTTCTAAAGACCAGTACTAGCTTTCTGCTTTTTTAACTAATGTCTATGGGAACAACTTAAGTTTTTGCGATTCATTCTCTATGTTTAGTAAGGCACACGCATCATGGAATGCTTGTAAATGATTCTGAGGATCAGGGTTGTATCCCCCTTCAAATCGTGGGATGTTGTTCATATCTAATCTCTTGATCCTAGTATCTTTCTAGTGCCTTGTTGGAATTCTAACAGTCTTAGTTATGTCTAACATACTTCGAGTAGCGATTAGGGGTTCATCGTGATCATCTCATCCATGGTGTCTATGATGCCTACGTTGTTCCCTACTCTCCCTTCTTCTATGTCATGACTCTCTAGAGTGCCCTCATCTCCTTTCCTAGCTATTTCATCTATGAATTCTACTTTGCCTACCTTTATGCCCATGGTCTTTTTCTTTATGACTATATCTGGATATTAAAGGAGAGGGTGAAGGAGATGATGAAGGTGAAGAAGAAGGAGAACTATCACCATGATGGTATATGCTACCTTCTCTTCTATGGTCTCGGCCTCGATCGTGATTGTGATCAGAATGTCCACCTTTATCATGAGTTTGTGTCCCTTTTTCGGATCCTTTGTGCCCATGGGTATCAGAACCTAGGTTATGAATAGTGGAATGAAGATCTTGATACACAACCCCTTGGCCAAAGTCAAGGGGAGGAACATCATTGTGTGGGTGACTACCTGAGGTAGGTTCACTACCCTGAGGTAGGACCACTTACCCTTCAAAGACTTATGATGTCTCTCCTGTTGCAAGTCCCTTTGACGTTATGCCTTGGTGGGATGATATTCTCTCAAGTCATGGTCTTGCACAACATATTCTACATGTAAGTGCGGCATGCCAATTCGTGTGAGAGCATGAAGAAGCATGCTTGGGATTGAATGATCAAGAGGTAACACTATGTTACCTTCTATGTCTCGCCAACGCAGCTGTTTGTCTTGATGGAGGATAAAGGTGAAGTCTAGTATATACTCATCGGGATGAATATATACCACTTGAACTTGTTGAGGGACTGGTGGATCAACATCATATGTATTACATTGTTGACTATTTCCTATTTTAGACCTAGGCGGTGAGGTGCTTTCGTATGAAGAAGGAGACATACTTTTCTATTCAGTGTGCAATGTATTCTTGTTTATTATTTTCTCAACCAACCCTAAGGGTTTGTTCAAATGATGTGAATGATTTCCTATGTTCTAGTTAGTGCACAAAAAACTAAGTCCTCAACAACTGCGCCAATGATGAGGGGCAAGGTACCCCTACACTCAACCATATGAATATGAGCATTTCACACATGATCTGGTTGAATTCCAAGGACTAAGTGCTTATGCGCCCTTGTGGAACAAGTACGGGTTGGTTGATCATTATCTTCCCAAGCTTACGTGTATGTCATGATTGTATGGTTAAGTAAGCTTGAGGCATATAATTTTTATAGCTTTTATGTTTTTATGTCCTGCACTAGTAGGGAAGGAGAGAGGTAACTAAGTGACTAATTTAACTTAACTACTCATTAACTAAGTTCTAATTAATCCTAACAACAGCATCCGTTCCCACTTGCCCTACACATCCTGAACTAGTGCAACACTGTTGGGATTACCAAACGCTAATCGTTACTGGGTTACCAAGTATTACACGCATGCTTGAAGTGGTCGTGCTTGTGTGTTTTAACGGTTTGCATAATTGATCAAACCAAATTACCATGCTAATAACAAAAATGTAAAGTGCATAAAATAAAATAAAATAAAATAAATGCATAACAAAATAAAATAAAAGAAATGCTTAGGAAAACAAATCTCAAGTGCTACAAAGATGAATCAAAGAGCTTGTCTTTATTGCTGTACACAAGGTGTGCTTAGGTTTATAATGCTCAAATAAAGATCCATCCACACTTAGACGTCCTACTGTAGGCACTTGGAAAATACTCTAACTTTCAAACAAACTACAAGAGTTTCGCTACTTGACTGCTAAAAGACTTCTTTTCAATTGTGCACCTGGGCACTGTATTTACAAACTTGCGAGCAACTACTCTAATAATTAGAGTAACCGCTCTAATAATTAGAATAACTGCTAAAGTCACCACTAAAGTAACCACTCTAATAATTAGAATAATTGCTAAAGTAACTGCTAGAGTAACCACTCTAATAATTAGAGTAACTACTAGAGTAACCGATAGAGTAACTGCTCTAATAATTAGAATAACTACTAGAGTAATCGCTCTCATCAGCTAGGCTCATTCATCTAGTGGTAGAAAGTGAGTAAGTAAGCCCATTTGTTATTGCACCAAAGAAAGGAGGGTAGTGACAAGTTTGTATATAATTCAGGTTATTGAGCATGGTTACCTTTAAAGATAATGTTCACTATTATTTGTCACTAAGTGTTAGAAAATATTTTAGGATACAACTACTATAGTTTTCTAGATGGGTATAGTGAATACAATCAAATCCAAATTGCTCCAAAAGACTAGGCCAAAACAATATTCACTAGTCCTTGGGGAACATTTGCATACAAGAATATGCACTTTGGCTTGTGCAATGCTCATGTAGCCTTCAAATGCTTAGTCATTAGCATATTTCAATAGCAAATTAACAGTGTTTTGGAAGTATTCATGGATGAATTCTCTACATATGGTGCTAATTTCAAACAAGCATTGGACTGCCTTGAGTAAGAACTAAAGTGATATGTGGAAACGAAGTGGATTACCTGGTAAAAGAGCCATGTGATGGTCTAGGAGGACATTGTCCTATGACACCAAATTTTAAAAAATAGGTATATCCTACACCCAACCATATGAATCAAAAGTGTTCACTAGTGATTTGATCAAATTCTATAGACTTAGTTGTCCAATTGACTGATATTCCTAAATAGTGAATTAGATAGTTGCAAGGTCATTATCTTCGAAATTCACACTTGTGTTTTATTAGTATGTATGGTTAAGTATGGTTAAGAAATATGAAGAATATTTTTGTAATTATTTTTAATGTATTTTTATCCTAATAGCTAGATGATTGAATAAAGGTTTTACAATTAATTATCTTAACTAATCAACTTATCTTGTAACTAACTATCCTAACGTGTAGTAACCATTTCCACTTGCCATACACATGTTGAAATAGTGTTAATACTATGAGGTTATTAAGTGGCTATTACTGGGCATGCCAAATACCCATTGCTGGGATTACCAAATGTTAAAATGTTATGCTTAAAGTGGTCGTACTCACATGTTTATGATTAACAACGTTATGGACATTATTTAATTAATTGTGGGCAATAATGAAAAATGCAAGTAAAGTAAAGTGTAGAAAAGTAAAGTTAAGCTAGTCTAAGTGTTGTAATAGATATAGGAAATCTCAATTTTATTACAATCATGCTAACATATTTAGGTACATAGGCATGTGAATAAAACCTTGTGTACAATCTCTTCGATCCACATTGTGGGCACTTTGAGAGAAAATATTCTAACTCTAGGGAAAGGAAACTACAAGAGTTTAGCTAAGGCTATGAGTGAAAAGTGCCATAAATGTGAGGTATATACACATTTATATAGGCAATGACTACATCAGCGTTGACATATCTATATCAACACATCCTAGCATGCATTAATAGGGATACATTAATGAGGCTACATTGATGGAGATGCAAGGACACAGCCTGTCTTATTAATGTTTCATCATACCTCCATGACTAACTAAAAACTTGTTCTTGAGTGAATAGAATTAGGATTGAATTTCTTACAAAATTGGAGTGTATGAAATTTATTAATTAAAGGAGAGACATATAGACCTTAACTAATACTAAGTGCCAAATTATATTGGATTACAAAAATTAGTATACATTACAACAAAATTTGACACTACAAAAATTGTAGCAGGTGCCTATAGGATTATCAAAGACATGATGAAGTTTCAAATAGTGCCAAGAGGTGAAGGCTCCTATGATGTTGATGATCCCTCATCCTGTCTTAGTGCTAGTGGAGATTGAGGTTGGCATGCTATTGCCATTGCTTCTACTAGAAGCTTGAAAGGATCTAGTAGTGCTTTTATTTTTTATCTTTACTACATTGATCATACATAGTCCACATGGCTTTGTAGATGTGGGATGTTGCTGGGATATCCCATGGACACAACATTGAAGGAAATAGTTCCTTCATGTTGATGAATGAGGCTATGAAGATTTTGCATTTGATGTCAAATATCTTCATAAGCTTATGCATCTTGATAATCATTCATCCTCCTGGCCAGGTTCTCAGTAACAACTTATTAGTTAGTTAATTTGCTTTTGAGAACTTCAAGCTCCACATTAGTTTTTTCCAACTTCACCTTGTCTCTTTTGTGGATCTTGAATTCTTCCTCATAGAGGAGGTAGGAATTGGCCACTTGCTTCTCAAGTTTAGACCTTGGCCTCCCCACTGTCACCATCACCAAGTTTACATAATGGAGGTTGGTAAGCTCAATGTACTTCATCATCTCTTCAATATAAAAATTCTTTAAGTGGATTTTAGCCTTGTTAAACACATTTAATCCATCAAATATGGGCTACCATACGTCACCTCTCTATTAGAGTTAGTCGAGAGAATCGTTCTTTTTTACCTTTATTAGTTGGATCTCTTTTTCATTGACATCTCTGAAAAGCCTAACCTAGTCCTTGTAATGATTTTTCATGTGTTTAAATTTTAGAGCTTCATTTTTCTAGGTGGCTACATCAACAGTAGTTTTCTAAAGAAGGACATGAACTTCCTCTATTGAGAGCTTTTGATATTTTGTTGCTAACCTTCTTAGATCCAGATTCACCTTGGTGAGCTACTTGTACTGTTGGCATATTCATTCAACTAGTTGGTCCTTTTGTTTCTCAACATTACATAGTTAATGATTATCCTTTGTGAGGACCAAGTTCTCCTTTCGAACCTGTGATAGGTCCTTATTAATGTTGTAGGATATGGTTTCTGACAAGGACACGTTAAAGATCATAACCTCCTTTTCACTCTCAGCCTACTAAAGTCTTTGTTAAAGCTGCTGAAAAGCTTCATTCCTAGTAAGCTTAGGCTTGAGAATAATAGGGTTAGAGATATGAGTACACAACTCAGCAACTTTAATGGCCAATCATTGATTGGTTTGTAGTGATTTCTTTTAGAAGATCAAAGATCTTTGGAATAGTTTCCTAGTTCCAACCAATCGTTCCAACACTTCCTCATGTTGGAAAACACTCATCTAATCCCTCCATGCTTCTACAAATGCATGAATGTCTACCATGATGGGAATTGTAGGTACTGATATTGTAGAAGCATTTAGGACTTTAACAATATTGTTAGTCACCACCTCCACCACTATCTCTTAGCCTTTATTCTTAATGACCAAGATAGTTACCCCCTCACCTTCATCCATAAATTTTAGAAAATTTTTGTTCAAGGATGAACATTGTGACCTATTTAACATTAGGATTGGGCCTTCGGAGCATGTGGTTCCCCTGAGTAGAGAATAGCAAGGTAATCTCATTTTCCAGCTAGCTAATGATCCTTGTAATCTCATTTAAATGACTCATGGTTGGATGGTAGAATGATGATTCTTCATTAGCTGCAAAACCTTGTTGTTGTTACAGCTACTTCTCTTGAAGCTTTTTGGTACATTCTCTAGTTATGAGCATTTCTAGTATTTTTTTAGATGGTGATGATGTCTATTATTCCTCCTAAAGCTTGGCTGCTTCTTTATCTTTCATCATTTCCCACTAGGATGTAGTAGAAGCTTGGCAGACCATGTTGTTGGAATAACAAGCTATTCCTCCCCTTTTGCATAGTTTGTAAATGAGGCATGGAAAGGGGAGCATCTTCCTTCCCTTTTTATTTTCTTTGCAGTGATTTTTAATTTCTAGATAAATAAGTTAGGGAATTTTGACCAAGAATTTCCCACTTAGAGCAACACATGCTGAGTTGGAGAAGGTTATCATCTTGCTGGGCCTCATTGTTGGATTGAGGTGATTAGTTGCTATCTTAAAATATGCATGCTTCACCTTTGTAAGGACACCATACTACTTGTGGTTCACTTCATAGCATCATTAGATCCATTCTTTCTTAGCTTTAGGGTTAACCTATGTAGAAATCTTAGCCAATTTAACACCTATACTTGGCAACTTGAGGGCCTCAACAATGGCTTCAACCAAGTAGGAGATGGTAATGTATTTGATTTTAACTAATGCATCTCTTTTTAGGTTGTTCCAGAAAAAGTAGATGTTCTTCATATGTCATTCTTTATTATTGGAGAGAATGGGCCATGTGGGAGACCCTTGTAGTTATGTATGAACCTCTTCAAGTGATAGCTCTAACATGGGTCCAAAGTTAAACTCTTGGAGAATAGAACTTTGGACCTCCTTGGTCTTGGTTTTCTCCAAGAAGGCCTCTTTTAGAATGATCTCTAATCTAGACCTTGGCCTATGAGCCTCATCTTACCTTAGTTGGCTAGTTTTTGCTATGGGAACTTGGTGAATAGATTCCACTTCTAGCTTCTTTCGAAGGGGTCTTGTTGCATGGGTTGCCTCTGAAACACCGTGAAAATTACGGGTCCGCCTCAAGCGAAGATTCGTAATTCGAGCGAGAACGCGCCTCAAATCTGTCTAAGGACAAGTTTACGCTCTATCACGCACGGCAGCGTGATGAGCGTAATAAGCTCCAAGGCAGTTAAACGTGCCTCAAATCTGTTTAAGGACGAGTTTACGCTCTATCACGCACGACAGCGTGATGAGCGTAATAAGCTCCAGGACATTCAAAGGCAAATCTGGCTAAGNCGGCAGCGTGATGAGCGTAATAAGCTCCAGGACAGTTAAAGGCGAATTGGCTAAGGACAAGTTTACGCTCTATCACGCACGGCAGCGTGATGAGCGTAATAAGCTCCAAGACAGTTAAGCAAAATCCATAGAAACACGACGGGTTGGCACTTGTTCTTGCAACGCTTAAAAAAAACTGGTCTTTACGCGCGTTACGCAATGATGCGTGCTCGTGCGTAGGTCAGAATGCAACCACACGCTCGTTACGCTTCGTCACGCACAGCTGCGTGATGAGCATAAGTTACACTTTGATCATACTCCACCGCGCGTAGCTGTGTGGAGAGTGTGTTACATTTACGCTGCGTCACACACAGTTGCGTGATGAGCGTACAACAATCTTAAGCATGTTGTTGCTATGCCAAAGTTGCGCTCATACACGCAACACATCGCGGATGAACGCAAACGCAGCCGAGACACACCTATCATGAGCCTGCTCTTTACACGCACAGCACGCAAACAAGCGTGTTGTGCGTAGTCGCAGTTCGACTTAAAAGAATCGCATCGGCAAGATCCGCGACATTCGGGCCCACATCATCAGGGTTGCACGTATCGCGGCCTACAAATACCTCGGTTGACAAAGACAAAAAGAAAAAGAGAGGGCATAGAGGCAGAAAAGAGGGCAGAGAAAACAATCAGAGCATAAGGCATCAGAGCATCAGAGCATCAGAGCATCAGAGCACTCATCGCTTTTGTTGGCAACAGATCAAGAGGACAAGAGCATTTCACTGAGCAAGGACACATTTATCACCTTGAACAGAGAAACAAGAGCAACCTCTTGGCAACCGCTGCAAACACCATCCTTTAACAGAAACAGAACGCAACGCGCCCGAGCCCTAACAGCAGATCGACCCGAAGCAAAGAAGCAG
>MNCI01033933.1:218830-248883 GCA_015680685.1 Gnetum montanum | reverse complement strand
TTCGTATGGTTGAGTGTAGGGGTACCTCGCCACTCATCAGAAGTCCTCGCTTTCTTTATGTTGCTACAAGAATAATTGGGTTGGGACCCTCTTACCTTTAGAGGCCTCATATCATACTTCCATCTATCGATCCTTCCTCCATTGGGCATCGGTGGGATGATAATCCTTATAAATGTGGTCTTTGACCTCATATTCTGCATTATGTCTAGAAATGCTCAACCTAATCAGATTGTTCATCAACATTACAAGAATAGATTAGGTGGAAGGCAACACAATGTTGCCTTCCATGTCCCTCCATTGAAGTTGCTCATCCTAATGTAAGATGAAGGTGAAATTTTGGTGTAAGGATCTAGATTGGTAATAATGTAAATTTGTTGGGAAGTTCTTTGCACCTCTTGTCTTTGATTGGTTCCACCTATGAGTGGTAGAGATTCATCCTTGCAAGAAGAAGCCATGTTAGTTCTTCCTAAAAATAGTGTGCTTTGCTCTTATGTTCTTAATGATTTATTTTATTGAATGATCTTTACAATTTCTTTGTATGATATTACTATCTTTCCTTACTTAGCATACTCAGCTAAACTAAATCTCTGGCAGTGGCACCAATGATGAGTAACAAGTAGTCCCTACGTCTAACCATATGAATCACAAGTGTGCACTAGTGATTCAGTTGAATTCCATGGACTTAGCTCCTAAGTGTGCCTATAGATAAAGATGGTGACTTATGGAAATATGATTGTTGTCTTTTTAGCTCTTAGTTGTGTAGGCTCGTAGGTATGGTTAAGTGTGAGCTAAGGCATATGATATTTATTTAGTCTAAGTGTGTGGGAATGGTTGGTAATTAACTAATCTAGCTATCTAATGGTTCTAAAGCTAACTATCCTAACATAAGTATTTGGGCTTACTTACCATACACATCATGAACTCGTATCAATGCTATTGGGTTACCAAGTGTTAATTATTGGGCATACCAAATTGCCACTACTAGGATTACAAGTGTTAAATGGTAAGCTTGAAGTTGTTGTACTTATGTGTTTATTATTAAATGCATTAATTAATTAAAACAAGAATATAAAGTGCATTAATATTAAATTGCAAGTAATAGATATTAATCTATTCTATTCAAGGAATGTCAAGAATCTCATCTTTATTATCAGTCACATCCATGTGTTTAGGTACAAGATGCTTGAATAAAGATTTTTACAATTACTTGAGTTCGTATTACAGGCACTCAAAAAATATTCTAGCTCTGGAGAAAGAAAATTGTAAGAACTTGGCTATACTAATGACATAATGTGCCATAAATGTGATGGGTATGCACATTTATATAGGCTTGACATGACATTGCATCGACACATTTGCATTAATGCATCATTCCATGCATTGATGAGGTTCTGTTGACGGGACTACATTAATGGGGTTGCATTGACACATGCCCGTCGACGTAGTAGTAGACATGATTCATCAACTAGTTTTCAAGTTTTTCAATTTTTTCCATGATTCTTGATTAAGACCTAGGCCCCACATGACACATGCATAAAGCACTGTAGTTTGAACAATTTATATGAAAGATTACATCAGTTTGCTACCTATTAGCTTTCATGGAGATTTAGGAAACAAAGCATTGCAAGGTTTTTAAACCTTTGGATTTTTCAAAAGAGTTTCATGTTGTAGTATTTCACCTTTGTGAATTAATGTCTTTCCACAACAAGAATGTTAAAATACATTATACTTCTATAAATGATTATTTTGAATCATACTCTTTAATTAATAAGTCATATGATATTTTTATAATTTCTTGTAAACCATAAAATTAAGGGGGTTGAAAGTAGCTGACTCTTATATTAGAAAGAGAATGTAATGCATAAAATAAGATTTAGATATTTAAGTGATATATGTTCATTTATGTATGGCTATTTTTAGATTGGCCCCAATGCAAGATTGTAGAAATTTAAAAAACAAAAACCTAAGAAACAAAAATCACGTTTGGATATTCCTTTTGTGTATTTCCTATATATCTTAAAATAATGTGCTTATGTATTGGATTCATGGTCATATTCTAATTGATATTTAAGATACTTTAAATCAATATTTTAGTTTATAAAATTTTACCTTTTATTTTTACGAACAATCTTCATAGATAGAAGTACAAAGAATTTTCAATAGATAGAGGTTATTAGTATTGAAGGTAAAAAAGTATTGTCCTTAATCTAACTTTTATTACTTTACAATAGTTAATTTATCATTAGACTTTATACATTCTCAATTCTTAATTCTTTAAGAAACTCTGGAGCTATGAAACTAGCTAGATCTTGAATCTGAGCATAAAGTTAGGTTAGTTCATGTTATAACTCTTGAAATTCAAATTTTGCATGTTGTAATTAAGTTTTTATAAGCACCAACTTTCCTTTATTTGTAATGAGTTTAGATTTTTCCACTGGGACATTATTCCATCTCCTACCTTATCATGGTTGTAATGGATCCTATGTTTTAGGCATGATTAAAATGATCAATATACCTATCCATAGGAATTCCATGCCAAGTCCATGTTTCTTACTAGTGACACTATAGTGCATCATCTTGGGCTTACCACCATGAGATGAACTAGCTACCATATTGCAAGAAACATCACTCAATAATGAAAAATTGGTAAACATTTGTTAGATTTTTTAGAAATAATTAATTAATCATTAATGTTAATGTTGTAGATCTTGACCATTCTTTAGAGGACCACCTTCAAGCATGGGTCATATGTGTTGCACTGAAAAAATTCAATGTTGGAAAACTAAAAATCCCCAATGAAAATAGTTTAACCTTGGATCTCAAGGGTCCTTGAGAAAGAGAATGCAAGGCACCCTAGATGGTTTTGCTGATCATCCTTGGACTTATAAATTGTAAAACAATGTAAAAGAATTGAATAAAAATTGTAGATCTAACTAAGAGAAACAAAAAAAAAAAAAAACTTGCACAAATAAATGAACAACAAATTCTATTGAAAATAATAATAGTTGCAAATACAAAAATTTCAAGGGAATACAAGTTTTTTTGTGCTTAAATTTCAAGGGAGTACAAGTTTTTTTCTATACCTTCTCAAGTTTGATTTTGATATCTTTCTATAAGTTGGAGTGGGGGAAAGCCTAGGATGTTAAGTTATGATTGCGATCTATCTATTCACTTCTATTGAACATATGAATTTCTTGATTAAATGATTAATGGTAAAATAATTACAAGAGTTAAATTTAGATGGTCTTATTTTGTGTGTTGCTGGAAGTTATAAAATATTATTATGTGATTGAGCAAATCTAAGATTATTAATTTATCTTCTTTTGATCACTTCTTTAGTTTACAAATGTGTAAATGATCCTAAATAGATATTTCTTTTTAGGTTGAATGAAAAAATTTTGATTTTTTTATTAGATGAATCTTGCATAGAAACTTTACTCACAATTTCTTTTTAAAATTATCTCTTAATTCTTAAAATTAATATTGATTGACCTATTTTAGAGCTAGATCTTAGCACTGTTGATTTCATTTTATATGTTAATATCAGTTTGATTGTTATAGAAAAAAAAGCCACCTGTGCATTTTCTTCTTTCAACTAGCTTTCTTTTTGGGGGCTTTGGCTGTTAGCTCTTGCTCCCTAGGAATGGCTATTAAATTTTGGTATCATAGAGCTAGGTCTAGCTTTCTCTTATATTCCTTCAAACTATGAAGTCTGAATTTGTGCATTGTTTGATGTGGTGTTGGTTTGTCTTTCATATGCCTAAATTGGGAAGAAATGTCTTTAGTGTTGACTTGGAATACTTTATCATGGCAACTAAAGCATAACATTCAAAGTGTGTACATGCCTTTGAACAGTAAGTGCAATGAAGACTTACATGAGGAATAAACATGGTGCCAAGTCTAGCAACCAATAGAATAAGCCTCCTCAACATTGGCAAGAGGCCTTTGCAACACTTGCCCATTCTATTACTTTGCTTACTATAACTATATAGAAAAATATATAGCCAACTATACAGAATCACAAGGAAAATGAGGCAAGACAGTGTCAAAATTATGTGAATAATGGGGTTGTTAAGTTGCAAGAATTTCTAAAGTGCAAGCTACCATAATTTGATGGAGTTTCAACTAGAGAGCAAGCTAAATCCTAGTTGTTCAGGATGAATGATTTGTTTGAATTTTTACATACAAATGTCAAAGAAAAAGTTCTTCTCGCAACTCATGTTTTGACAAGTGATGCTACCAATTGATGGATAACTAACAAATTAAAAAGCTATAATGAAGGTATTGAATGGAATAAATTTGCACAATTTTTCAGAATAAGATATATTTCAAAAGCACATGTGGAACAAAAAAGATGGGAACACTTGCACCTTCAGCAAGGGTCCAAGAATGTGGCTGAATATGAATGAGAGTTTGTTAATTTAATGATGTATACACAAGAAATTCCAGAATACATGAGAATCAAAAACGTTATCAATGGCTTGCATTCTTTAGCCCAAGAAAAAGTTAATTTGTTTGAATTGGATAACTTATCAACAGTTCTTGATAAAGCTAAACTTGTGGAAGTTGAATTCTTTAGGAAGAAGGAACTGCTATCAACAAACTAGAAAGGAACTAATGCATGGGAAAATCACAAGGGAAGGATAAATTTAATAACAAGAATTTTGAGAAATCCACCACAGTATCTCAAAAACCCAAGTAGTAATTTAAAGTGCTATGAAGTCAAGGATTAGATGGAAAAGGATTTAATGAAAGAAATCAAATGGGAATGATACAAAGTGAAGGATCAACCCTTAGAGTGTCGAGGAAGGGTTGTTGGACATGTGGAGGAGCCCATTTTTAGGCTCAATGTGCATAAACATAAGCTCTTGATGAAAAAGGATGGACATCTCTAGCCACCAACCAACAAGCTTCTCACCAATTATATGTTTCAACAAATGTTCTAGTAGGAGTGCAATATCAAGCATCAGTCCAAGAAACAATAGGTATCATTCATTCTTATTTTATTACCATTTTTTATTATAGTGGATCAACAAATTCATTTATATTAGATTCTTTGGTTAAAAACTAGGAAATAAAATTCATCTCTTACCATATATGGGAAAAGTGGAATTAGCTTCAGGTGACCATAAAGCCTTAGAATGTTTTGTGCCTAATTGTGAGATAAAAATCATGAATTAGACTTATGTTATGGACTTCCTTGTTATGAATTTGGGATCATATAATGTGGTTTTAGGCATGGACCGATTGGTGAAAAATAAGGCAAAAATTGATTGTGGACAGAACTACATAGAAATAAACAATGGAAAAATAAACTAGAAAATTTTTTGTCAGCCTTGGGATTTCTCAAGAAACATTATTTCTACAAAAAAATGGTGCAAGAAATGCAAACATCAAAATCAACAATTTTGATTAGATTGTGTGCTGATAATAGTGATAATGATTGCCAACAAGAGAAAATACCATTGGACTATCTAGTTGTAGTTGTATTCAAAGATGTGTTTATTGATGAGTTACTAGGTACGCCACTAAAAAAAAGGTAGAGTTTGGGATTGAAATTCTTCTAGGGAGTGCTCCAGCTTCAAAGGCACCATATAGAATGTCACTAGATGAAATGCATGAGTTAAAAACCCAAGTTGAAGAACTATTGAAGATGAGATTCATTAGGCTAGTGTGTCATCATGGGGAGCATCAGTTCTATTCATCAAGAAGAAAGATGGAACCTTACTCCTATGCATTGATTATTGACCACTAAACAAGGTAATTATTAAGAATAAATATCCTCTTGCAAGGATTGATGACCTTTTTGATTAGCTCAAACACGCAAAGGTATTTTCAAGAATTGATTTAAAGTTAGGATATTACCAACTAAGAATCAAAGAAGAAGACATTAATAACCTTTTGAATAAGGCATAAATATTATGAATTCACTATTATGTCTTTTGGTCTAACTAATGCTCTAGCTGCCTTTATGACTAGGATGAATCAAATTTTGTAGCCATTTTTGGACCAGTTTGTATTAGTGTTCATAGATGATATTTTAATATATTCTAAGATAGTTTAGTAACATAAGTAGCACCTAAGGACAATCCTACAAACCCTTAGGATACATAAGTTATATGCAAGTAAGAGCAAGTGTGCATTTTGGCAATATGAAATAAGGTTTATTGGTCATGTCTTATCAGACAAAGGGTTAACAGTTGATTTGGATAAAATTGTTGTAATAATTAGTTGGCCTCAACTTGAGAATGTTACAAAGGTTAAAATTTTCTTGGAGTTAGTAGGCTACTACTGTAGGTTTGTAAAAAAATTTTCAAAAATTTCAGCCCCTTTGACATCATTGCTAAAGAAGAGTAATCAATTCCAATGGTTAGAGAAATGTACTTTGGCTTTCCAAAAGCTAAAATAATTGTTAACATTAGCTCCTATATTAATGATGCCTTTAGAAAATGTTTAGTTTGATGTATATAAAAATGCCTCTGTTGAGGGATTAGGGTATTTTTTAATGCAGCAAAATCAAATAGGTTGTTATGGATCAAGATAATTAAAACCTCATGAACATAATTACCTAGTGCATGATTTGGAACTTGCAGGAGTGGTCCATGCTTCACAATATGGAGACATTAAATTTAGAGTATTTCCAGATCATCAAAGTTTGAAGTAAATTTTCACCAAGCCCAATTTAAACATGAGGCAAAGACGTTGATTAGAATTCTTGTGTGATTATGATTTTGAGCTCCTTTATCATGAGGGTAGGGAAAACAATGTGGTAGATGCTCTTAGCTGAAGGAGATATGTTAAGGGAACCCTTTTACCTTAGAGTACAATTGGTAATTTGATTAGAAAGGGACTAATTTTCCAAAATCATTTATATGTTCAAGAAAATGCAGAACTTAGAAATTTGGTAATGCAAGAACACCATGAAACGATTTATACAATCCATACAGGGGCAAAAAAAATGCTACATGGAATCAAAAAACAATTTTGGTGGCATGGAATGAAAAAAAGATGTTGCTAAATTTGTGGCAAGGTGTTTTATGTGTCATCAAGTTAAGGCTAAACATCAAGTACTAGTAGGTCTTTTACAACAACACAGTATTCTAGAATGGAAATGGAATGAGATTGAAATAGATTATATTGTTGGGTTACCTAAACATCTTGGAGGATATGATGCCATAATGGTGGTAGTTGATAGGTTGACAAAGTTAGCACACTTCATCAAAGTGGAATTAGATTACAATGCTATAAATATTGTAGAAATTTATATTCAAGAAATAGTTAGATTGCATGGCATACCTAAGAAAATCATTTCAGACAAGGATCCAAAGTTTACATCTCATTTTTGACAAGCTATTTAGCAAGCTCTTGGTGCAAAACTAAATTTCAGCATAGCCTATCATGCACAAACTAATGTTTAGGCTAAAATAACAAATTAGGTGGTAGAAGATCTTTTAAGAACCAGCATATTTGATCAGCATAAAACTTGGGATAAGGCATTTCCCTTGGTAGAATTTTCCTACAATAACAACTATCAAAGTAGCATTGAAATGGCAAATTATGAAGCCTTGTATAGTAGAAAATGTAGAGTTCCTAGCTCTTGGGATTAGCCTAAGGAAAAATTGACTTTTGGGGTTGAGATGATTTTGGATTTGTAGCTAAAGGTGAATCATATTAAAGATAGGCTAAAGCAAGCACAAGATAGATAAAAGAGTTATGTAGATAATAGAAGGAGGGACCTAGAATTTTTTGTTGGAGATAAAGTATTCCTAAAATTCAAACCCTTTAAAAATTTCATTAGAGGTGTTAAAAGAACAAACTTAAATCTAGATTTATTGGCCCTTTTAAAGTCTTAGAGAAAATTGGTCTTGTTGCTTATAGAATAGCTTTACCTTCTAGTTTATCATCTTTATATAATGTTTTTCATGTTTCTATGTTAAGGAGGTATGTTTATGACTCTAAGCACTATTTGCATTGGGAAAACCTTCAATTTAGCCCAAATTGTACCATCCAAGTTCAACCAATTTGGATTTTAGACCAGAGGGTGCTCAATCTCAAGCACCATACATTGTGCCAAGTTTAGCTTGATTGGAATGAGGATGGATTTGAAACCTCTTGGGAGATGGAGGATGTGTTTAGAAAGAGCTATCCTCACCTATTTAAACATTTCCAAGAGGAAATGTCTTAAAGGGAGAAGGATATAACAAACCACTTCTCCTTAAGTTTTTGTGTTAACGATTGTAATAGTCTTTCAGTGTTTTTATGTGCATGTGTTGTCATCATGTTGTGTGTGTGCTTTGTTTGGACTATGGTGGAAATTGCTGATTAGAATAGTAATAAATTTGTTGACCAAATTTTTATATGTATTATGATTAAATTTTTAAATACTTTATGATAAGAAATATGCTTTAAAATACATGCTAGGAATGTTTTAAAATGATAATAATAATAAATATATGGAAAAATAAAATATTTTCTATGCTAAGGAAAAAAAGAAAAATAGAGGAAAGTACCCTAAAGTATGCCTTAAGAGCTAAAACAGTTATGTTGAAATGTAAAAGAATGTTCATTATGGAGGAACTTGACCTATGAATCAGGGATATTGTATGCAAATACCATAGCTTTATATTTTATTTTATTTTTTAATCTAAATGTGATGCATTTTTCTTTTTAGTTTAAAATAGTAGAGTATAAGTACCCTCTCCATTGCTATAGAAAGGTCATGTGATGACCTTTCAAGGCTCATAAAACAATTGAAAAATTCACATTGTTGATGACCTAAAAAAGAAGGTGCCTTATTTGATTATGCATCCTAAACTACCCTGGTCAGGAATTTATTTACAAAAATTTTTCCTTGCATCTTATGATAATTCTGAATGATCAAGAGATAGATATTATGTTGGAATGTTTTGTAATTATTAAGAGGAATAGAACATGAGGTCTAACAAAATCTAAATTCTGAAATATCAAAAATTGTTGATTTAGGAATTGAACCTACAACCTATGAATATACATATTTTATTAATTTTTATTTGATAGTGACCATGAAGAGAATTGAACTCATGACTCATTGTTGAAAAAAAAGTGAGAACTTTAAAAAGAAAGAAAATAAAACAATCAGTTCCAAGAAAAAGTCAATTATAAGAAACCATCCATTATCCCTTATTCCACATACAAGTAGGGAGAGAAGGAGAGGAAAAAGAACACACAAGGAAAATGTAGCTAACCAGAATTTAAAAAAAGGATAAAATAGCAGGGAGTGTGGTTGGGAAGGAAGAGAAGACTGTGGTTGCTACAGAAGATAGCAAGGAGAAAGAAAACAAGTGTTGCATATCAATCCAATATTCTGATAATTCCTCCTAGTAAGCAAGATATCTAAACGAGGTAAAATGATCCATCCCTGTTATGTTTGATAATAGCCAGTAAGGGTTGATTTTCTCAAACTTCTCTCTTCTTGCTTACCTAACCGCCTTCACAATGCTTGTATGAAATTATCAAGATTGTTGTTGTAAGCTTAGATTGTTGAAACTTCTATTGCTTTTTTTGGATCTCTCCATCCATTATCTGCACTCTTACACCTAAATGACTTGGATGAGAGTTGTTTCTGTAATGATTCAAAAACACCCATAATGATTTGGGCCTTTTTTGGCAAAAGATTGCCATCAAGGACCAAGGATCCCTAATATGAGGATTCATACCACTCATAGAAAGTGAGAGTATCCTTGGGCCCATAAGTAATTGTGAATGTTTTAAAAAAATTTGAATTCTTGTGTTTTGGTTGGAATTTGGTTGATGATCCCTTCCCCTTTGAATGCATAAATCTTGGATTTGAATCTTGAATTATATTTATTGTTCTATATCTTATTAAGTTTGATTTTGATATCTTTCTATAAGTTTATGGAGTAGGGAAAAACCTAGGATGTTAATTTATGATTGCAATCTATCTATTCTCTACTATTGAACATATGAATTGCTTGATTAAATGATTAATGATAAAATGATTACAAGAGTTAAATTTAGATGGTCTTGTTTTGTGTGTTGCTAGAAATTATAAAATATTATTATGTGATTGAACAAATATGAGATTATTAATTTATTTGGTTTTGTGGTCATTTCTTGGTTTACAAATGTGTAAATAATATTGATTAGATATTCCCTTTTAGGTTGAATAAAAAAAATTTTGATTTTTTTAATCTGATGAATCTTGCACAAATATTTTACTATGATAGTTTCTTTTTAAAATTATCTCTTAATTCTTAAAATAGATATTCCTTGACCTATTTTAGAGCTAGATCTTGGTGCTATTGATTTCGTTTTAATTTTATATGTTAATGTTAGTTTGATTGTTGTAAAAAGAAAGCCACCTGTGCATTTTCTTCTTTCAACTAGCTTTCTTTTTAGGGGCTTTGGGTGTTAGCTCTTTCTCCCTATGAATGGGTATTACATTTAACGTGTTAGCAAGTTAAGGCTAAACATCAAGTACCAGCAAGTCTTTTACAATCATAAAGTATTCCAGAATGAAAATGAGATGAGATTGGAATAGATTTTATTGTTCAGTTACCTAAAGTTTTTGGAGGATATGATGCCATAATGGTGGTAGTTGACAGGCTAACAAAGTTAGCACACTTCATCAATGTGAAATTAGATTACGATGCTAGAAAGATTGTAGAAATTTATATTCAGGAAATAGTTAGATTACATGGCATACCTAAGAAAATCATTTCAGTTAGGGATCCAAAGTTTACATCTCATTTTTGTCAAGCTATATAGCAAGCTCTTGGTACAAAACTAAATTTCAACATAGCCTATCATCCACAAACTAATTCTCAGGCCTAAAGAATGAATCAAGTCATAGAAGATCTTTAAAGAACCAGCATATTGGACCAGCATAAAACTTGGGATAAGGTATTTCCCTTGGTAGAAGTTTCCTATAATAACAACTATCAAAGAAGCATTGAAATGACACCTTATGAAGCCTTGTATGGTAGAAAATGTAGAGTTCCTAGCTCTTGGGATTAGCCTGAGGAAAAATTTATTTTTAAGCTTGAGATGATTTTGGATTTGTAGCTAAAGGTGAATCAAATTAAAGAGAGGCTAAAGCGAGCACAAGATAGATAAAAGAGTTATGCAGATAATAGAATGAGGGACCTAGAATTTTTTGTTGGAGATAAAGTATTATTTAAAGTCAAATCCTTTAAAAATATCATTAGAGGTGTTAAAAAGAACAAACGTAAACCTAGATTTATTGGCCCTTTGAAGTTTTAGAGAAAATTGGTCTTGTTGTTTATATAATAACTTTACCTCCTAGTTTATCATCTTTACATAATGTTTGTCATGTTTGTCATGTTAAGGAGGTATGTTTACAATTCTAAGCATTATTTGTGATGGAAAAACCTTCAGGTCAGTCCAAATTGTATTGTCCAAGTTCAACCAATTTTGATTTCAGACTAGAGAATGCTCAATCTTAGGCATTGTACACTGCACCAAGTTTAGCTTGATTGGAATGAGGATGTATCTAAAACCTCTTGGGAGATGGAGGATGTTGTTAGAGAGAGCTACCCTCACCTATTTAAACATTTTTAGGAGGAAATGTCTTAAGGGAAGGAGGATGTAATGAACCACTTCTCCTTAATTTTTTACAGTAATGATTGTAATAGTATTTATGTGTGTTTGTGTGCATGTTTTGTTGTCAAGTTATGTGTGTGATTTGCTTGGACTATGATGGAAATGACTTATTGGAATTGTAATAAATTTGTTGACTTGATTTTTATATGTATTATGATTAAATATTTAAATACTTTATGCATAAGGAATATGCTTTAAAATACATGCTAGGAGTGTTTTAAAATAATAATAATAATAATAAATATATGAGAAAACAAAATATTTTTTGTTCTATTTCAATAGAGATGCTGAGAAACAAAAGAAAAATAGAGGACAATACTCTAAGGTGTGCCTCAAGAGCTAAAACAAGTATGTTGAGATGTAAATGATTTAAAAAAGGAATGTAAAAGAATGCTTATTACTAAGGAACTTGACCTATGAATCAAGTTGGAGGAACATGATCCATGAATCAGGGATATTATGTGCAAATACCATAGCTTTATATTTTATTTTTTCAATTTTATCTAAATGTGATGCATTGTTCTTTTTAGTTTGAAATAGTAAAGTATAAGTACCCACTCCATGGCTATAGAAAGGTCATGTGATGACCTTTCAAGGCTCATAAGATAGTGGGAAAATTCACATGATTGATGACCTCAAAAAGAAGGTATCTTATTTGATTATGTATCCTAAATTTTTCTTATCATAAATCTATTTTGAAAACTCGTTTCTTGCTTCTTATGACAACTCTAACTGATATAGAGATAGATATTATGCTAGAATGTTTTGTAATTATCAAGAGGAATTGAACCTGAGATCTAGCAAAATTTGAATTCTTAAATATCAAAAAATTGTTGATTTAGGAATTGACCTTGCAACCTATGAATATACATATTTTATTGATTTTTAATAGTGATCATGAAAAGAAATGAAATCATGACTCATTGCTAAAAAAAGAAAGAACTTTAAAAAGAAAGAAAAAGAAAAGAAACAGTTCCACCTACAAATAGGGAGAGAAGGAAAAAGTATCTACATAGGATAAAAAAAAAGAATACAGCACTAGGCAATCAGGCTAGGAAGGGATAGAAGACTCTAGCTACTATAGGAGATAGTAGGAAGAAAGCAAGTGATCCATCTTTATTATGTTTCATAATGGCCAACAAGGACTGATTTTCTCAACTTCTCTCTTCTTGCATACCTAACCACCTTCATAATGTTTGTATGAAATTATCAAGATTATTATTGTAAGCTTAGATTTTTGAAACCTTTATTGCTTTCTTTTTATCTCTTCATCCATCCTTTTCACTCTCACACCTAAATGACTTGGATGAGAGTTGTTTCTATAATGATTCAGAAACATCCATAATGATTTGGGGCATTTTTTGCAGAAGATTGCCAACAGGGGCCTAGGATCCTTGTAGAAAGTGAGTGTATCCTTGGGCCCATGGATAATTGTGAATGTTTTAAAATTTGTAAAATTCTTGGGTTTTTGTTGGAATTTGGTTGATGAACTCCCTTTGAATGCATAAATCTTGGATCTAAATCTTGAATCATACTTTTTTTTTCTAACATTCTCAAGTTTGATTTTGATATCTTTTTATAAGTTGATGGAGTGGGGAAAAACCTACGATGTTAATTTATGATTATGATCCATTTATTCTCTTCTATTGAACATATGAATTGCTTGATTAAATGATTAATGGTAAAATGATTACAAGAGTTAAATTTAGATGGTCTTATTTTATGTGTTGGTAGAAATTATAAAATATTATTATGTGATTGAACGAATCTTAGATTACTAATTTATCTACTTTTGTGATCATTTCTTTGGTTTACAAATGTGTAAATGATCTTGATTAGATATTTCTTTTTAGGTTGAATAAAAAAAGTTTGATTCTTTAATCTAATGAATCTTGCATAGATATTTTACTATGATAATTTCTTTTTAAAATTATCTCTTACTTCTTAAAATTAATATTAATTAACTTGTTTTAGAGCTAGATCTTGGCACTGTTAATTTCGTTTTACATGTTAACATTAGTTTGATTGTTGTAGAAAGAAAGCCACCTATGCATTTTCTTCTTTCAAGTAGCTTTCTTTTTGGGAGCTTTGGGTACTTGCTGTTGCTCCCTATGAATGGGTGTTACAGCAAGGAAGCCTCATCCTCGATAGCACCATGTTGGAGCTACGCTGGCCAGCAAGGAAGCATGATCATCACTAGGACCACACTAGAGCTATGCTAGCCAATGAGGAAGCTTGATCCTTACTCAAACCATGCTAGAGCTACGTTGGCTAGTGAGGGAGCCTCATCCTCACTGGGACCATGCTGAAGCTACACTAGTCAATAAGGAAGCCTCATCATCATTGGGACCACGTTGGAGCTATGTTGGCTAGCAAGGAAGCCTCATTGTCGTTGGGACCATGTTGGAGCTACATTGACGAGTGAGGAAGCATCATCCTCGCTAGGATCATGTTGGAGCTATGTTGGCCAATGAGGAAGCCTCATCCTTGCTAGGACCATGTTGTAGCTACACTGGCTAGCGAGGAAGCCTCATCCTCACTGGGACCACACTAGAGCAATGCTAGCCAACAAGGAATCCTCATCCTTGTTGGAACCATTTTGGACTTATTTTGATAATTAAAGCCCAACAATTTCCATGTTGACTGTAAGTGTTTCTAGTGTAGTTTTAGCTTTGACCAACATAAAACCCATGAAAACACCAAATTTGGTAGTTCCCAAGGCATGTTTAGCCTTCCCAAGCCCAAATATAGACATGACATAACTTTTCCCACTTGGGAAATGATGCTATAACAACTTACGAGGCATTTTTAGCCTTAAAAAGTTAAAGTATGTAAGATTGTAGCTCATGAACTACAAACCTCACATTTTACAATAGATTTCTAGCCTCAAGTTTAATGGTGAAGGTCATAATGCCAAAAATTTACAACATGAATTTTCTTGATGGTGTTTCAATATGTCTTTCTAGTATCATAAGCAATTCTAATTCCATAAGTGATGCACCTTTAGGCATGGGTCACATGATGAAACTAGTTCAAGAAACCATGAGAATTTTAGAAGTAGCCTATCTTTAGATATGAACAAATGTCTTTCTAGTGGTATCCTATGAATGATTTCTTTAGAATTTAATTTGTTAGACTTGCCATAGGACTATCTTCAAGCATTAGAATAGAGTTGTTGACAGATTTTGATTTCATGATTTAGTATCATCTCAGGAAGAGAAATTTAATTGTAGTTTCCTTGAGTAGGGTAGCTAGAAAACTATATAGTTTGGTTATTTTGTTCATTTCAAAAGATGAGATTCTCACTTAACAAGTAGCAAATCCCTAGTATTAAAAATAAGTGTTGGAAAGAAAGAATGATAATTAGAATTTTTTTTTGAAAATTTAGAATTACTAACTTTTAAAAACAAAATATATATGCTATGGCCTTTCATCACCAAATTTTGGATGAGGCATGTCTAAGCAAATACTAGGTGCACTTGGTAAAGAATTAATATAAGTGAGAGAGTGGATTAACTTGAACTAACCAAGCAAGAGAGTGGTTATTTGGATGTTATTCTTAACTTATTCCTATCAAGTGAGAACGTAAAGGAAGGTTATTGAGGGAGTGAAGCTTTAACCTATCTATCCTCCTATCTCTTTCACCTATGACATCTTTTAATCAAAATATCTCGTTGGGAAAGCATGAAAAATGGAGCAACACTTGGGTATCAAAATTTGAAGAAATAATTTTGATGGCCTAGAATGAAGAAAGATATTAGTAAGTATATGGAAAAATTTCTAACTTCCCAAGAATTTAAATCATAACACCAAATACTTGGTGGGCATTTGTACCCACATAGCATACTAGAAGGGAAGTGTTAAGTGATAGGCATGAAATTTATTATAAGTTTTCTCCAAATAAGAAATGAAAAGGATGCTATACTTGTAGTTGTTAACTTTCTAACTAAATTGTCCCACTTCATGGCCATGAAAGTGACAACTAGTATAGAGGACATTGCCCAATTATTTTTGGAAGAAATTGCAAGATTACATAGTATGCTCATGATAATTATTTTTTATAGAAATCCTAATTTCACCTCAAGGTTTTGGTAGGCTTTCTAGATAAGGAGAAGATCTAAGTCAAATTTAAGTTTAGCATAACATCCATAGATAAATGGATAGGTGAAGAGGACAAATCAAATATATAAGGACATGTTAAAGCCATGTACCCTTGAATATAGAGATAGTTAGAACAACTTTCTATCATTGGCTAACTTTGCTTATAAAAATAGTTATTAGGGAAGTCTTATGGTTGTCCCATATGAGGTTTTGTATGGCAAGTCATTTCATATACCATTATGTTGGGATATAGTTGAGGACTAGTAGTTGGTCAATTTAGTGGGACTGATAAGAAATAGGTTGAGATCATCTTAAGATAAGCATGTATAATATGCTAATTTGAGAAGGAGGCCATTAAATTGTTTTGTTGGGGACAATGTATTTTTTAAAGTATCAACATTGAAGGTCATTATATGATTTGGTAAAAAGGACAAGTTCATACCAAGGTTTCTTGGATTCTTTGAGGTCTTAAGAAGAGTTGAAGAGATGGCATATCAAATTAGATTGCCACAACAGGTATTGGGAATTCATGACATGTCTCATGTATCAATGCTTAAAAATTATGTTTTAGATCAAAGTCATGGGATTAATTGCCATGATGTTTAGTTACAACATGATTTTAGTTATGTGGAGAAATATGTGAAGATAGTTGATAGGATAAAAACAAAATTAAGGTATAAGAATATACTAACAATTATGATGCTTTGGAAAAGATATGATGCCAAGAAGCAACTTAAGAGGTTGAATAGGAATTGTATAATCTCTATCCTCAAATTTTATAGGAAGAAGATTCCAAATAGAGGAAAAGGATCTAACAGCCTTATCCTTAGTATGTGTATATTGGTCTACGCCATGTACGTGTTGGTCGACTAGGTATAATTTATGTTTTTGTGATTGGATTTAATCCTTATTCTATTAAGGATTTGATGTGTTCTATCAAGTTCAATATTCAAAAGAGATATATATAAAGTGATCATCATGAACTTATGTTTTCACTATCATAATGATATCACTATCATGGTGAATTTTGACCTTTATACTTAATTAATAACTCATGTTAATCTTTGATTAGTTTACTTTTAACTAACTATTATTTCTTTTCTCAAATGTCATGATAGTTACTTTATACTTATAGATACTCTTAGAATTCCATGTGTAAATATAATGAACTATATGTGACATAAACAAGAGGTATTTGACTCATATCTCACACAATATTCCATACTATCTTGAACATATATAACACACTGAAGCTTACACTATAGTGCACACATGTGCTACAATGTTATCAAACGTAATGTGTACGTTGACTTATATCAACATAAATTATTTCTAATTTTCTTAGACCTTGTAACTAAATAGATTACAAAACTCAACATGGTATTAGAATAGGTTTTTTTTATCTACATCATCATGATTTTGAGGTTTACACTATGACAAGGTTGGTAAGTGCATTAAATGTGATAGTATACATAAATATGAAAACCTTGAAATTTCATTTGCAATTTGCAAAATTACAAGTAAACAATGTACAGAATTCAAGCCATTGAGAACTGAACAAATTTAATTATTTTGTACTTCAAACTTTGATTACCTTATTTCAAATTAGATGTGGTAAGTTTCTTAACTTGTGTTTATTTAAAACTCAAAAATTTCATGCAAAAATAGTGTGAGGAATATGATTCTTACTATATTATTTAATTTTGTACTTTTTTTGGATTGTTTATAGTTTTCTATGTTTTGAATTCATTTGTGTATAAGTAATAATGATTTTTTGAATCCATACAACCATGCATGACCTTTTTTTTTGATGTTTTCATGCATATTTTTCTGAAACTCTAAATTTTGTAGCTTTATAGCAATTATTTGTCAAAATGGTTTTTGGTGGTGAAGGCATAATTAATCACAAATCACATCAAAAAGGAAGCACAATCATAAAACAAACTCTCTAGAACCTTTTGACCATACAGAGTCAAAATCATCATTGTCATTGTCACCATCATCTTTGTACTAAAACTTCATAGTGGGTCTTCTCATGGTAAAGGCTCATCCTCTATCACCAAGAAGAGCTCATCAAAGAAAATAAAAATTCATTTAGCTATGACATCTCATCATAAAGTAGTGGCGACTATGTCACAAATTTTCAATTTAGAACTAAAAATGGAAGAATACTCTCAATATCTAGCTCCAAGCATCAGTATTCAAAAACTACTACTTCAATCTAAATTCTACCATAGAGCTAGTAAATAATAGGTTTTCTATGAAGTTGACTAGATATAGTTTAACTTCCTCTATGAAGTTTATGATGTTTCAGGATCAATCATTGGTGGAAAAGTTTGTTCATATAATAATGACTTGTTCATCTTTCAATCTAGGTGGATTTGAAAATTTGATAAAATATAAAAAAGATTTCTTAGATATTATTTTCAAATGATGAAAGTTAACTTTGTACTTTAGAAAGGTAATTTTCCTAGGCATAAATTGATTATATGTTTTAATATCAAGAAAGACTAGAACAAGGCTTATGATACTCTCATCACCAAAGTACTATTATCAATGTTGAGAATGTTGTACTATATCTTACCTAAAATAATTTCCTATCATGTGTTGAGGAAAAACAGAACTTTATTTTATGTCCTCTTCTTAATTTAATTTATGCCATAGTGAAGGAAGCTAGCCCTATGGATTCACTATCCATTTTGAAAAAGGAATTGATTAATGATGCATTTGCATACTACTCTACACCATCTCCACACTTCTCGTATGACTATATGCATCATATATTTGTTAGAGGTTTTTAGTTGATGAATTTCTTCATGGTAGTATAGTAGAGAGATACACACGAGTTATCTTAATTAAATTTTCAAGCTTTTTACAAAGAAGAGTAGACTATCACTAATATAACTTCATTGAAATAGTTTGGAGTACAACTACAAGGTTTGGATATGCTAGAATGTGATTACATATCACCATCCAGAGTGAACATGATACTCCCTCATTCTAAGCTTAAAAATAGGGTTGCTCACTTCAAGTCAACCATAATTTTTTTTAAGACTTTAATGGAAAAAATCCTACTTGAAAAGACATTATTCAATGAGGTCAAATGGAAGGATATTAAAGCTATAACAATGGAAAACGTCGGTCTCTGGAAATATCGAGCGAAGATCCATGTACACAGTCTTAACCACGGATCCGTGCGAGGGTCACGCTGGAGAAAATGGATCTGAGGTGCCCTGAATGGTCTTGTCGATCAGACAGGGACTTAATTAATCAGTAAATTATCGAATATCGCGATAGTATATGTATTATATATATATTCCATGAAACAAATTAATTCGATGAATCATAGAAGGAGTAGAAAACAATGTAAAGAACTTGAAATAACGATAACATCAACGTGACAAGGAAGATCAGATTTAGAAAAGATGCGTAATTCCAAGATCTATGATTTGACTCAAAAGCTGAATATATTGCATACAACGTTCCAACGGCAGACTTCACTTATCTTTGTGCGAAGCATATACAAAACAACAAGAAGACTATTTAAAAGGGAGTACAGAATGAAGTTTGATCTACCTCGTAAGCCAAAAGTGGAATGCAAGGAAGGTCAAGCCTAGATGTCTATCGATCAACTATTTCTGATCAATAAACCTTGCCAATCGTACTAGATGATCTCTCGATCTCTGATCTGCTCCTTTGCTCTCGGTAATCTTTGCTTAAAGCTGTTAATGATCGCCAATGAAGAGGATAATGTTTTTGCCAAAAGACTGATCGCTCCTGTTGCCAATGCTCAAACAATGTCTTGTGTCCTTCAAAAGAAGAAAAATCCTCCTCCCCTTCCTCCGCCAACTGGAGTATTTATAAGTTCAGCATCACGTGGGAAGGCATAGCCCTAATGACATGTGTCTTGAACTTTCAAAACACCATTGACTTGACAATTTTTATGTTAAAGCTGGTCATGCCGCATTATATTTTGGGGAGGGGGGGCGAAGTATGCTGTAAGCCACTCCTACTGAAGCCACCTCATGATTACGCTGTGATACGCTAATAAGCGTATTGCTGCGTATGGATAGTAGGTGTGTGTCTGGTATTGCCTTAGTTGACTTTACATTGTATTGCACTTGTTTACGCTGCATAGCGTGACAGAGTGTAATAGAGCATAAAAGTAGTTAACTCAAGCTACTTTGCGCTTATTTACACCGCAAAGCGTAATGGAGCGTAAAAATATTCAACCTCACAACAAGTTACGCCTTTTTACGCTTCGTAGCGTAATAAGCGTGAAGCAACCAATCTGCAAAAAAGAAGTCAATCTGCCGCGCTCCTTTGGACTCTGACCTTGACTTCCTCGAAGCTCATTACGTTGCTCTGCGTAATGGAGCATAAATTTAGTCCTAAACAAAAGACTTGGTGGAATATGCGACAAGTTGTAGTTTGCTGCTTAGGCCTTAAACTTTGTCGTATTTGCCGAAGTAAGCTACCTTCCAATATCGCGCTACATTAACTAGAATTACGCCAAGCGACATGACGCTTTGTTGCATAATGTGCCGTAAAGAGAGAAAACAAAACAAAGTTAGAATTTTTAAGAAACTTTGAGACTTGATGTTGCACGCCTCTTTGCCTTGTTCTGTCTTCTGGATTTCTGCTGCAAACTTTCGCCCGAATCATGAATCTTTGCCCTAGGCCGATTCACAATTTTCACAGTGTTTCAATGGCCCCTCTTTGTTGACATTTAGAGGGCTTGCCCAAAAGACGTTGACAAAGAATACGAAACATCGGATGGGTAAAAGTACCAACAACATCCATCAACGATTACTCAGGTGTCGCCCTATCAATCTAGAAGTGTAGAAGTGAGGAAAATTGAAGATAAAATAGTGCGGGAGGGAATGCTTACAGAGGTAAGAAGAGAGAGGTTCGGGGAAGACTCAAGTGTGTGAGTATGGCTTTTCGTGCATAAGCGATCAGGCCTCCTCCTACGATTGCATTTGCATGGAGTTATACCATCATATTGTAGATAAAGGGGCTTGCATGGACGAATTGTGTTACATCTGCACAGCTTGGATGAGTTGTGTTTCATCCATTTTGCCGACTTCCTTTTTTTTGGTGCCCACTAGGCAAGTTGCGTTGCGCCAGTTCATGGACTTGATTATAATGTAGATGCGGAAAGCGTATGTTGCATATTCACATTTTGTACAAGGAAAATAGATGGAATGGCCAAGGAGGGGAATAGGAACAAGAGGTCAGATTATGAGGAAGACAGAGTTGCACTCCTAGGTAGATGGGCTAACCTAAGCGGCCATCTCAAAACACTGTCTATACTTCACTGCTCTGGTGAACGTGCTTTTGAACGACATCCTCGTAGCAAGTAACCTGCAATCAAAAAAGAAAATAGAGGACACCATTTCCCAGTCGAATCGCTGGAGAAGTTGTTGAAACAAGTACCATCCAGGGCGAGAAGGAGTGAGCGGGCCATGGGTAAGGGACCATAGCAAGAGGCCAGGGTCTCAATGTTGATGCTCGGCCCAGCATATCATCACCAAAAATTAGACTCATCGCACCCAACTAGTTATGCAAAGAACCAGCTAGGTGAATATGTGAAGCCAAAGTCTAATAGTGATGATGAGCAGAGATCCCAAGGTCGTGGTTGATGAGAACTCCTTTGGGGCTCCGGATGGCGAAACTGACCTCTCAGAGGTGCCACCACTGAAATGGGTGTAATGATGGCATTTCCGAGAGATCAATAGTATGCCTTTCAGCATATTCAAGGAATCAGCAAAATGCCCACGAAGTAGCAATGCTAGGGCTGTCCCAACATTCCACCCCATTCATTTTGCAGCCGCGCAGAGACGTTTATTCTCGCTTGATTCATATGTTGGTGGTCTATAGGTCCTAGTTTTAAGTCCTAGTAGACTGTTGTTGCTAGTTTTAAGTCCCAGCAGACCATGGTCCCGGTTTAAAGTCTGGGCGGACTAAAAAATGCTAGTTTTACGTTGTAGCGGATGGCAATAGAGCTGATTTATGGTCTCAGCAGACTGTGCTGTGGATGTCAGTTTCATGTCATGACCTAGGGACAAGTCTGTGCTAGTTTTACGTCTCAGCAGACAGATGCTTACCTTTGCCAGTTTTATGTCATGGTAGACAACCGGTGCCAGTTTAGCATCGTGGTGGACGCGTGCAAGAAATGCCAGTTTTATGTCTTGGCGGACCTGTAAAACACTGCCAGTTTTACGTCGTAGCGGATGATCGCAATTTACCAATTTTACGTCGTGGCGGATGATCGTTGTCAGTTTATCGTCGTGGAGGACACGTGCAAAAAGTTCTAGTTTTCTGTCATAGTGGACGATCATTGCTACTTTAGCGTCATGGCAAACACGTGAGGAGAATGCTAGTTTTACGTCATAGCAGACGATTGTTGCGCCTGATGTTAACATTGGATATGTAGTTAGATGTAGTACCACTTCAGGTATATATGGTTCACGGGATTTGATAACTCGTTGCCATTGATATCTGCTAGCTTGAATGCACCGTTGCCATACACGTCAGCTACTAAGAAAGGGCCCTCCCAGTTTGCAGAGAATTTGCCTATTGGTTCGTGAACGACCTTGAGAACCAAATCTCCTTTCTCGATCGGACATTGTTGAAGATTATGATGATGCTTCTGCCTCTGCTTATCTTGATACTTTTCAATGGTATCAAGCGTTTGTATTCGCTTCTCCTCTACTGAGTCCAAATCCATGATGCGAGACTTGGTGTGTTGAGCGTCATTTATAATCGTGGAGAGGACCATCCGCAGAGAAGGAACTTGTAATTTGACGGGTAGCACTGCCTCAGATCCATAGACTAGGCTATAGGGTGTACTGTCTGTAGCTGTTCTACATGTGGTACGATACGCCCATAGCACGTAGAGGATCTTTTCATGCCATCATCTTTTGTTACTGTTGAGCATTTTTTTGAGCAAATTGATAATCACCTTATTCGTTGCTTCAGCATGACCATTCACTTGCGGGTAATAAAGCAAGGAAAAAGATTGTTTGATACCAAGGCTATCACAAAAAGATTTGGTTTCCACACTACTAAATTGCAGCCCATTGTTAGTCACGATAGTCATCGGGAAGCCAAATCTAGTTATGATGTTGTCCAAAATGAAATGGCAGACCTGTTGAGATGTGATCTTTCGCAAAGGGATGGATTCAACCCACTTCGTGAAATACTTGGTAGCGATGATTATGAAGCTATGTCCTGCAGAAGATTTTGGTGTGATAGGCCCTATAATGTCTAATCCCCATCGTTGGAAGGGCCATGTAATTTGAGTCGTGTGTAGTTTCGTAGGCGACACATGTATAAGGTTCACATAACGCTGACACGTGTCACATGTTTTAACCTTCATAAGATAGTCTTTTTCCATATACGGCCAATAATACCCTAAGTGACAGATTTTAGCAGCCATGGCCCGTGGGGCTACGTGTCCTTCGCACAGTCCCTCATGAACTTCGTCGACTATACGTTGTGTTTGGTCTTTGTTCACGCAAGTAAGCAATACTCCATCGAAGGAGCATCTACAAAGGATACTATCTCCTATGATGACATATTGCCTAGCTCGCTTGTGGATTGCATCTTTTTGTGCATGTGTTAGCTCGTGTGGTGGTTCGCCATGCAAAAGATAAGTTTTAATGTTATCGTACCATTCTGGCATTTCATCCGCAAGCAGTGAAAATATTTGCACCGTCTGAATGACAAGATCTGCACACTCTATTATTAAGGCAGGACAAGTGTAAAACAGGTGCGATGGCACATTTAATGCTAATGTAGCCAATGCATCGGCTAGCGTGTTGTCATTTCAAGGCATGTGTTGGGCATCAATTGCTATGAACTGCTTCAGAAGATCTTTAGCCATATCGCAGTAGGGCTGTAAATGTACAGACTTGCAAGCGTAGACTCCTATGATTTGATTTATAATGAGCATTGAATTGCCCCTAATTGCTAGGTGTTGAACGTTAAGCTTTCTGGCTATTAATAATCCCCTAAGGAGCCCCTCGTACTCTACCACATTGTTCGTACAGGGGAAGGTCAAGTGGTAGGCGTGCAGATGTACATCCTTAGGTGACAATGTAATGACCGTGGCGGCACTACCGCCTCTAGTGGTTCGAGGCCTATTAGAACAGGGCTTAGACTATGTATATGTTCGTTAGGAAATTCAGGCTCTATCGTTGCCTGACTATCAATAGGTGATGTCATTAGTTGGTCGGCTATTGCTTGGCCTTTCGTGGAAGATTGGCCAATGTAATGTAGATCGAATTCTGCTGTGATAGCTTTCCAACGAGCTATCCTACTACTTTCATATAGGTTGTGTGTAATAGCTCTCAGGGTGTTATTCTTATAGATTATATTGACTTTGCTACGAAAGAGATAGTGTCTGCACTTTTTGAGCGCAAACACTAACGCTAAACAATTACGCTCTACTTCATTATACCTCATTTCATACGCACATAGAGCATGACTCAAGTAGTAGATGGGTACTTCTTACCCATCACCTCTCTTTTGACAGAGTAATGTACCTAGGGCTACGTCTGAGGTTGTGAGGTAAATGTAGAACGGCTGATCCCTTTGTGGTGGGAATACTGTTGGCAAGCGTTGAAGTTCTTGTTTCAAGTTCTCAAACGCACGCTGACAATCGTCTGTCCATTTGAAATTAACCCCCTTTTTAAGTAGATGCTGCATAGGGTGTAATTTATCTGTTAATCTCGAGATGAACCGCCTGATAAACTGTAGCCGCCCTTGCAACCCACGTAATTCCTTGAGATTTGTAGGGGGTGTCAACTCAACAATGGGCTTGACCTTGTCAGGGTCTACTCGTATGCCATTTTTCGACACCACAAACCCTAGCATGCGCCCGATTTTGACTCCGAATATGCACTTCTTTGGGTTGAGCCAGAGGTCGTATTTAGAGCATCTTTTAAGGACTAACTCTAGATCCTCTAAATGGTCTTCCGACATTATAGACTTAACAGCTATATCATCAACATAATCATTCAGTCTTCCTAGGAGATAATCACTAAAGATGTACGTCATAGCTCATTGATACATAGCCCCGACATTTTTTAAACCAAAAGGCATCATAGTATAACAAAAGGTCCCCCAGGGTGTCATGAATGTTGTTGTTAGCTGGTGTTTGGGGTTGATGCAAATCTGATTATAGCCTGAAAATCCATCCATGAAGGATAAAAGCGCATGCCCAGCGGTTGTATCTACTAGTTGGTCGATACTCGGTAGCAGGAAATTATCCTTGATTGTGGCTTTGTTCAAGTCTCGAAAGTCTATGCAGATGCGTATCCCTTTGGTCTTCTTTGGGACAACTACAATGTTAGATACCCAGTCTAAGTAATCGACCACACAGATGAAACCAGCCTGGTACAGTTTAGTGATCTCATCACGTACTGCTAGCGCGACCTCTAGCTTAATTTTCTATGCTTTTTGTCTAATTGCTTTAATATGGGGGTCTAGAATTATGTTGTGTTGTATTACCCTTGGATCTAGTCCCGGCATATCTTCATATGACCATGTAAATACTGTGACGTTATTCTGGAGCACATGTTTTATATTGTCATGTGCCTTTTGGTCCAGTAAAGAACTAACCTTAAGATTTTTCTTCTCACCTTTATGCGTAACCACAGGGACCTCATTGAGGGGGTCTTCGGTTACATCTCCAGCCTCCAGATCTAGTGTGCGCATCAATTGTTCTGGCCAGTCTAGAGACGTTTCCGATGTGGCTATGGTTGCATCATTAAGGGAAAGGTTAGTTTCTACTAATGTGAGATCAAATTTTCTAACGATTTCGCCATGTGGGCCTGTTAAGGCTAGGGGTGTAGATAAAGTTGCGTCCATTTGCCAACTGTCCTGCAAAATTGCCAAATATGAAAGTGATTAGGAAAATACTAAGTTAAATACCGCAAGTATTAGCGTATGATGCTTGGTGTAGTTTGAAAAGGTATGGTATGACATTGTCGAGCATGAAGAGCTAACTAAATTTTGAATACCGTGAACAACCTATAATTAATATGACCTGATTACGAAGTGATAAGGTGTAGTAGTTTAAGGTCGTTTCGGACCGTAATGCATGCGATATCTGCAGCATTAATGCCTTGATCTTCGAGTTCCAACTCATGCTAACACCAGCGTTTGGGCAAGTCCCGCTTTAATCAGGCATCAAGTCGGTTAGTCTTGCATATTATAAGTAGGCAGTTCTTATCGAAAACAGGTTGTTGGCTATTGGAAATTCAAATTCAGCTGTCGCAGAGAGAGAGAGAAAGAGCAAAAGATAGCAGTCCGTTATTTGTGAAGGTATACAGAACTGTAACTATGGCGCCAAAGGTGAGAGGAAAGAATGCCAAATTGGTGAAAATTGATGAAGTGCAGGGGAGTCTGCAGTGCGCTTCGCAGGCCTTGGTCAAAGTACGAGATGTTACTCCCCTGAATCAGTAGGTCATCTCTCACTTATTCGCATTTCTTTTGGTGATATTTTTTTTCTTTTGAGTTATCTACGTAAATTAGAGTTTTGGGATATAGACCTTGTATTAAAACAAGGGTTTAGATAGCGGTATTGCATCTATCACCATTGTCTAAGATGAACGTTGCATTGTTGCAAGGGTTTAAGCAATTTTGGTTGTATGGCTAAAGCCTAATTTGTGGTTTTCTTAAGCATGCAATGAAATCTAGATTTAGTCTTTTGTCTGATGGTAATGTGTTTATGTTCTATACAGCATAATGGTGAAACCTGTCCTAATTGTTTTGANATGTTCTATACAGCATAATGGTGAAACCTGTCCTAATTGTTTTGAATATAGTCAAGGTTTTGTGTTGTATAAATCCTCCTGTAGCCAATGTTCCTCCCCCTCAAACTCGCCTACAAGGGAAAGCAATATGGTTCCGGAAGGGTGCGCTAGAGTTTTTGTAGTTTTTGTTGCGTAACTACAACATCATCGTTTGGTCGCATTTGCCAGGCAATGTGGCTGTAGCGATTTTGGAAAATTTGTTAGTCGGTTCTACATAGGGCATTTTGGCTTTCTTGACAGACGGAGCTATTGATACTGGTCGACCTCAAGACCACGAACTTAGTGCCAAAGGATTAAGGCGTTTAAGTTGGATGTAGGAGATGCCTAGATTTAGCTGTTATCATGCCTATAACACTTTGTTCGTAGCCCGTCATGTCTCAACCTACTTTCATAATCCACCAGGCATGGTGTATTACTCAAGTGGGTAAGTCATTTTACTTACGATGATGTTAATATGTTTTCTAATGTTTGAACTTGTAGAGCGTAGGACAATAATGCGCTATATGATACAGTTTCTTCATCAAAAAAATGGGTTATTGGGCAATAATGATACATTGTCCCTAACCAAAAGGGTGATAAATGAGTTTACGTCTTCTAGCAACGTATGCATCGGTGTCATGGGGCAAATGGCTTTCGAGATTCCTGAGTATCCCACCCGTTACTCCAATTCTTTCAAGAATTGTCAAAGCCTCGGATGGTTACATGAGGAATGGACTTTGAACCCGCCCCTCACCCTCGTGGATGTGCAAAGGAAGCTTCCTCCATTTCCTTTACCATTCGGACCTGGTAAGGTTTTGTCGTTACAATTAGTTACAGGATATTATTGTTTGAAATGTTGTATAACATTGTCTTTGCTATCTTGACTTGTGTTATCAGTTAGGAAATCTCAGGAAGTTACCATCATGATTTCCGACCACAAGACGAATACCCTCCTCTTCCGTTATGACAACATAAAGGAAGTACAACGTTGGCTTGGCCATGTAGTGGCCCCAGCTGCGTTGGTTACTAAGCTACAGGAGGCGAGGCTGTTGCATTTGTTTTTTGCTGTAACCCCCGATGTCCCCGCAAGTGAAATGCTAACCCTAGTTAACTCCTTCAGTGAGGGGGCTGAACGTTTTTACATGCGCGTGCGTAACGTGCGTGTACATTTTGATATTGACACTCAACTGTTTACTGACCTTTTCGGTGTTCCCTCCGATGGTCTTCCCATAGAAGAAAAGTCGAGGAGAAGCCTCAAATGTCAGGAAGAGCTAGAGTAGTGGCTAGGGACTAAGAAGGACACAAAGGGGATTCCTTGTAAAAAGATCGAGTTAGAGGTTGCCAAGACCATTTATCCCCTCTTCCGAGCCCAGGCCTTCCCTAGAGCACTCTTGCAGGGGAAGTTCTTCATCATAGAATAGGCCTGTATCATGCGAGAGGTGATAGAGGAAGGGACCCAATTCGACTAGGCAAGCTATTTCGCCGAAGGGTTATGCACTGAAATGATCAGGCTCTGCCAAAAGCTCGAGTCTCGTTTCAGTGTGCACTTCACCTTTTTCATAGCTTGCCTCTGGCGTTTTGCCAAATTTTTGGTGGTCTAGAGGAATGGTGTTTGGGTGCAACAGGACCAAGACTAGTTATCCAAACCCTGGATCTCCCACCTCTTCGGCACTACCCGATCACAGGATCCTTTGAAGGGAATTGGGGAGTCATTTTCTATAACGACTAGGAATGTGGTGGCACCTCGAACGCGAGGCTCTGACAGTGTAGGTGGGGTGCTTCCCTCTTACACTGGTGATGCGTTACAGGGGAAGCGCCTGGCGGCAGAAATAGTGGATGCTTCGATTCAGCGTAAAAGGCCTCGTCTAACCGAGGCGCCTGTGGAGCCGGCAGGTGGCCCAAGAAGAACTATACAAGTTAGGTTTCAGCGGAGTAAACTTCCACCTGGTAAGTAAGAGGATATAGTGAAAGTTATGGTAATTATTGTATTACACAACTTATTCAAGGTGTTTTGAATCATTTAAGTGTATTATATGGCATGAACAGGAATACCTACAGAGCGGTTGACCCCTAAGATAGGGGTGGTGCTGTTACGACATGGGGAAGGGGCCCTAGTTTTGGAAGAGGAGGCCCCAGTTATTAGAGTAAGTGATGCACAAACCCTTGTGCACAAAGAGAGAGTGGGGGTGGAAAACGTTGACGCACTTCCCACTGGGTCAGGAAGAGATAATCAGTCTATTAAAATTTTTAAGAGATCCTGTTATTAGTCACAATTTTTGACTTAATTATACCACAGATGAATGAGGTGATTCCCCATCCATCGTTGTAAGCAGAGTGTGGGGCAAATTTCTTGATAAATTCATCTTTATGGAAGGTGTCGTCGGTGATATGATCGAGCGCCTAGAATGCATCGATCCTAGGGCTGGTATGTTACAACTATGGTATGCTTATTTTTTTATAAGGTTACAGTGTTTAATTATGTTTCATCTAATATTTTTCATTAGGAGCTCGCCTTCGATGGGACTATACAGAGCCCATTGACCTAGACACCATTGAACCCTCATCGGAAGCAATGGTCGTGCCACGCAACATTTACGAAGAAATGCATAAATGTGCATTACATTCGCCCGCTCCCTGTGGGAGAGCCAAAATGCCAATGAAGACCTCTGGAAGAAGCTGCAGAGATCAAAGAAGGAAAGGATGTCTCTGACCAGAGAGGTCGGAGACTTAAGGTCACGATGTGAATTCCTGCAAGCTCGAGGAACAGGTGAAGAGGACTGGTGGACAGCTATCATTGACTATGCTTGCTACTGGACCGTAGTCAGAAACAGCGTACAAACCAGTCATGAATTGGTTGAGCAAAGGATGCAGATGAAGCTCCTGGCCTAGAAGGATCAATACTGGAAGGACTTTTGTGCAAGTATCCAAGAGTGGGGGCAGAAGTAGAAAGATCATAAGCATATGTATAAGCGAGAAAGTATCGCTTACCGTCAGCATTATCGAGATTCTACCATTGAAGCTCAATCCTTGCAATTGTTCCTCGATGTCATTGGTGCGTCTGAGGCCTTCGAGAAGTTCCAGGGACAGGTGACAGTGAGTGCGTCCCTGGAAAGAGAAATTACTCTTCCCAGGGGAGAGACCACAGTCCCTACCTTCTTCCTTGAACCACCCTAGTGGATTAGTGTGGAGAAGGGAAAGGTTAAGGCTAGAACTAATTTGGGCAATGGGGTTTGGTCTGAGTTGATCGAGGACGAGATTATGCAACGTCTGTGGGTCGAGTTAGATCAACTCCCCTTTGCTGCAGATGCAGGGCCATCGCAAGTCAGTTTTAATGTTGTTGAATTTGAATTTTCTGAATTTTCCTATCATGGCTTTTGGTTATATACTTGTTGTATGCAGTTACAAGAAATGAACGAAGAAGATGAACAGGATGAGGCGTACGTTTAGGGAGGAGAGCGTAATGACATAGATCATCACCTTGGGGAGCAAGTTTTAGTGGAAGAACCCTGTGAAGATGATGTTCCT
>MNCI01033933.1:156603-202809 GCA_015680685.1 Gnetum montanum | reverse complement strand
CTGAAGCCTTTTTATAAGGTTCAAAAGGTAGGTAGGTAAGTTACAAAATATCTTGGGTGGTTATAACCACCATAGAGATAAAAAAGCTGTGGGTGACAAGTGTCCTATTCAGTTGCCAAGTGTCTTCATTCAGTTACCAAGTGTCTTCATTCAATTGCCAAGTGGCCTCATTTAATTGCCAAGTGGTCACCATGGAGATAAAAAGGTTGCAGTTGACAAGTGTCCCATGCAATTGACAAGTGGTCCTTTAGTCACTAGCTGGTCACCATGGAGAAAAAAAGGTTATAGTTGACAAGTGGCCTTGGTGGTGGTTATAACCACCATTCAATTGATAAGTGTTCAATTCACATGGGACTTTGAACAATTGTTGCACAAATTCCCTTTTTAAATCATAAAATATTTTATTGTTATTTACATCATAGTAGTAGAGATAATAACCATGGAGTTGATGCATACATGGATGGGTTAATATATAAATATATATGTAAGTGTGTACAACTGAATGCATAAATGGAGTGGCGCTCTCACGTTTTCATCACAAAGCAAGTGTCACATTATGTAGATTGTGTAGTGGTCGTCGTAGTCCAGGTTCCTGCTTTTTCTTTTCTGCTGCTACAATTTTTCCTTGGCAAACTTTTTGGTGGCTAGATCTCTTACTGGTTCTAGATTTTAATCATTTTTGTAGCAAGGCCTGAGATGTCCTGATAAGCCTTGATGGAAACTTCTTGAGCAAGAAACGGGGAATTCTCCGGAGAATGAGGCTCCATTATTGTCGTAACTTGCTTCCTACCACCACCACAAAAAATTTGCTTTTCTAGCCCTATGATAGACCCATAACAACCAACTTCAAGTAAGTCCAGATCCTCATGCTAAAGCAGCAACCTTGGATCCAAGCCGTAGAGATCAATCACACCCCAGACTGCATGCTCATTGTGAGCCAACACACCGCTGTGCAGAAAAGAGCACAACAACCCAAAATAGTGAAATAAGAACTCTCTACTGGAAACCCACACATGATCCCAGCAACCCGTATGACACTCCACTGCTCCAAACCCTGTCGCTGTTAATGGCTTTTGCACACCTTCAATTGCAACCATTCGTAGAGTGGAAGCAACCGTAACTTGGCCATTCCTCCCGTACCACAATCATCAATAGAACATGTAGGGACCTTCACCACAGGCTCATTTTCAAGTAATTCGGAGGCTGTAGAACTTTCCTTGCTGTCAAACATCGATGAAGCTACTGAGATGTTTTTTATGATGGGAGGGCCATGGTGTTTGACGTCCAGAACATAGGGCGATTTGTTAAATGGTGGCACTTCATCAACCCGAGGGGGGGAATCACTTTGGGCGTCATGTACAAAAAAATTGGCCAAGAAATAAAGCTCGCGTTTGTTCGACCTCCTCCTCCTCCTCCTGCTGTGTTTCCATCATTTCCAAAGATCGCCTTCACATTATTATCATGACTCCTAACCTTCCTGTTAGTAGAATCATCGTCTTGCAAGGCAGCATTCACATTCATGTTTCTTGTCGTGGCCCTGGAGCTCGTTGGCTCCAAAAGTTAATCTAAAGCAATAGCTGAGAAGCTTGACATTGCTATAGAAACATATTTTGTGAAGGGTTTGAAAGCTTCTTTTACTGTGTTTGCATCGACAATGTGACCTCTGAGGCCATGAAACCCTCCAAGATCCAAATTGAGCGGTAATGTCATAAAACAAAAAACACAAATTGGTCAAGGTTTTCGAGAGAATCAGAATCACAATCATAAGGCCATGGTGGTTCTTGAAAATTCTGGTATGTGTAACTCCTGCGTTGTCTGCAAGAAATCAGGAGGACTACACGATGTTCCATTTATCTACACTGCCACTCCATTAGCGGTGGTCACCTTCCATGTTTTTTTTATTTACTTTTTTTTATTTAAATCCAACGAAACATATCAGTATCCCTGTTAATATTAGCCCTAAAAATCCTATCAGGATTTTTCAAAGCTAATTTAATCTTGTAAGACACTTCTGGTTCCCAACTCATCATAAGATTTGTATTTACGAGCATCCTACATTTGGTATCTCTTTGCATTTCTTTATTAAGAGATGAAATTTTCTTTGTTACTGCAGAGGCCTTCCTTCCTTAATTGCTCCATGTAAGAAATGCTTTAGTTGATGATGTAGACAACCAATGATGTTGCTTTGAGGACAATACTCTAGTATACCTAATCCACCTCATAGCATGTTCCAAATAAGAGTTAGACAGGCCTCTGGAATATCCACAAAAGAGATGAGTTGCAAGAAGGTGAACATCTTCAGTAGGAATAAGTAATGATCAAAGAATTCTATAGATTTGAGCCATGTAAAATTTTCAACCTAGTGAATTTTGAGAAGCAAAATCATATGCTTATTTCCCATGCTAAGTATCAGTCTGATTGATAATCTGAAGAATTAAAATTAGGGAGAATAAATGCAGCCCATCTCATCCAATCTTTTTTTTTTTTTTTTGCGAGTGACAGGAATTAATACATTTTCAACCTACATCTTGCCATTTCAATAGTTCTATTGAAATATTTTGAAGGTTTCAATCATCTCATATCACTATTCCATGAAATGGCCAAAATGTGCCAACACTAGGCTAGAGCCTAAAACATATGGGTGAAATAGGGGTTGAATTCTAAATTTTGTCAACTCCCAGCTTGGATGTTCATCATGAAGCTTGGATGTCTAGGCTACATCCAAGGTTGAGAAAAAATAATGTTGAATTGTTTAATCCTTGGCTCCATTGGTGTAGGGACACCTCTTCTAATCTCTTTGTTCTATCATACATGAATTTTTTTCAAGTTTTAGGCTTGAAGAAGACATGGATGAGTGTGTCTAGTTATATGTGTCTTCTTGTGTTGATTTTGTTGATGATGATTCTTGGATGTTTTGGCATGTTTTAGGGTGTTTTGGGCTCATTTTGATGAGTTTAGAAGGCTCCAGGATCTATGGAAACTTGTTTAGAAGCATCTAGAGGCTTTAGACATCAAAATAAGCATTTTTGTGTTTGGCCCTTGAAGATGAGACGTTTGACTAGAAATTGGGATGTCCCAAGTTAGACATCCCAACTGTGTAGGTGACATCTTAGGTGGGACATCCCACTAGAATTTGGAACACCTTGGGCCCATATGAGATGTCTTAGAAAAATAGTAGATGCCCCAACCGAGAGCTAGATTTTCATAGAGATTTCATGGCAAGGTTAGAATCAACCTATACAGATGGGGAAACTTCTAAAAACACTCATTCAAACTTGAGAAATAGTAAAAGAAAGATGGAAACAACCAAAGAAAGATAGAAACAACTGGGAATAAGGTGAGAAAACTTGAGAACCTTAAGTTTAGTTAAGAAAATATTTCTAGATTTCTTGTCTTCAAGTTGCTTATAAATATTAATGTAATTCATCATTTTTAGTGCTAAATGCTAAAGGCCAAAGGCCAAAAACCTAGACCAAGAGAAAGATAAGGATATCTTTAGGAAGTGGAACTTGTACAAGAAGAGGGCTTATTCAAGGAAATTAAGTGAGAGGCAAGGAAGAGCACTTGAGAGAGGTTAGAAGAATCTCTTATAAGTATTTTATCTTGATCTTGGGATCCATTGTGAGAAATTAAGGATTGAGAGGAGACAAGTGTAGTCTCTAAGATCAATGAAAGAGTTGTGATTTGAGTTTGGCTCATCATCTTTAATGTATTTCCTTTCAATTATGAAAGCTTTCTTAATAAAAAGAAACTTTTATCTATGTCATTATGTTCTTATTTTCTACACTAGATCTACATGGAAGTTATGGATTGGGTCCTATTGGGATTTTTTTAGGTGCAACCCCTGCATCAGATTCATATCAAAGTGAAGGTTTGAAGGTTTCCACACTTTTATGTTGAAGTTTGATGTTTTCTTTGAATGAAAGGAATATTTGTATGGATATTTATGCATTTTCTTTTGGATATTATTCTTGTTGCTTTAGGTATGGCTTTTAAGAAGAAGAGAAATCAAGAGCTTGGACAAGAGCTTCAAGAGTTTAAGAACTCCTTTAAAGCTTTTGTAGTTAAAATGTAAGAAGTTCTTTCCAAAGTAAACATCCATAAGCACTAAGATTTTGCAAAAACTTCAAGAAGGGACATGGAGAAATTCAAGAATAGCATGGAAAATATTTTAAGACAAATTAAGAGAATATCTTCTAATCATCAAGAAAGAAAGGAAGATGTCAAGTTTGGTAAAGTACAGATCAATGAGAAAAGGAGTTCTCAAGTATCTCTTATTGAGCAAGGAAGTGCTCAATACTCAAAGGTTTTAAGAGAGGGAACCAAGAGCTTCATCAAGGGAACCAAGAGATCTTCAAAGTCCAAGATGGTGTATGATACTAATCAAGGAGAGTTCCTACTTCATAAGTCATGTGAGTCAAAGAATCAAAGACAAAAGAGTGTCAAAGATCAAGGGACTTCTTCAAGGAGCATCAAGGGTATCATTAGAAGGTATGTTACTCATTGTTTTTGCAATTATTCTATACCCTATGGCAAGGAAAAGGAAATTCTATGCCAAGTTGAGACTATCTCCTGGGAGAAAGATGAGTTTTCTAGCCAAGGTATATGGAAGAATGATTGCTTTAATGATGTTTTTGATGAATCTAATGTTAAGGTGATGGAAGAGAGTTTACCTTTTGAGTTGGCACCTCCAAAGTAGGATCAAGAGCTTGTTGATAATTCCTTTGAAGAGGAGAAGCCATTGGAATTAGGAACTCCTATTTTGATTTTTAATGGGATTGGATAGCCATATGTTGAAGATCAAGTTGAACTAAAGATAAAAGGAAGAAGCCATGAATAGATAAGTAAGGGTGAGCTTTACCTTGTTGATGGTAGTAATGTCTCTCATGTTGAAGCTAGTGTGATGGATGCTAATTTTTCGCTTCATCTTGGTAGTAATTTTTTCCATAATGATGATCATCATCATGATCATTGAGATGATTGTAATTGAATTAAGAGTCATGTTGTGAATTTTGATGCCATTGTTAGTGAGAGGAAGACTAATAATGGCAAACTATTTAATGATGGTGGCTATTGGGATAGTCATTGTGAGAATGTCATTATTAATGCACGTGAAGATCTTAATAATGATGTGATTTTCTAGAATTTGAAGATTCTTGCTATTGATTATAGTAAAGATGAATCTGTGAATTGTGTTGATGGATTTGATTGTCTTGGCTATAAAATGAATGAGCAACATGAAGGTAATTTTCATGATGGTTCTAATGATGAAAGGAAGCTAAGTGATAGTCTTCCAATCACCAAGAAGAAGAAGGTGAAGAAGAGGAAAAAAAGGGAAGAAAGGATGTTGGATTAAGGTAGCCTAATCCTTTTTCTTTTTCTTTTTCTTTATTTGTTGTAGGTTTGATTCAGCATGGAAATGCAAGGAAAGCATTCCAAGGAGATGATCAGATGAAGAAAGAGTGGTGGGATGTGAGGACAAGCCTCCCTAAGCAAGTGAAGCTTAAAATCAAAACCTCAAATGATACTCATTCTCATGTTTGTAATGCATTGATTCATGATTGTTGTGATGGCCTTGAGTCATGGGGGCATGGTGCCTTCCAGCTTGTGAAAGATCATGAAACATGAAATTTTTAAGAATGGAAGAGCTAGTGTAGGGATACCTCTTTTGATCCCCTCATTCTACCCTACATGAATGTTTTGCAGGTTTCAAGCTTGAAGAAGACATGGATGAGTGTGTCTTGTTAATTTTTGTCATCTTGTGTTGATTTTGTTGATGATGATTCTTGGATATTTTGGCATGTTTTGAGGTGTTTTGGGATCATTTTCATGAGTTTAGAGGGTTTCAAGATCTATGGGGACTTGTTTGAAGACATGTGGAGGCTCTAGATATCAAAACAAGCATTTTGATGTTTGGCCTTGGTAGGTGAGATGTCCCACTAGAAATTGAAACATCCTAGTGAGACATCCCAACTGCTTAGGTAACATCTTGGGTAGGACATTCCATCAAAAGCTAGAATGTCTTAGGCCCAGATGGGATGTCCCAAAAAAACAATAGACATCCCAACCAAGAGCTAGGTTTTCATAGAGGCATTATGGAAAAGTCAAAGACAACTTGTATGAGTGGGAAAACTTCTAAAAATGTCCATTCCAATTTAGAAAATAGTCAAAGCAAGATGGAAATAGCTAGGATGAAGATAAGAAGACTTGAAAAACTATTGAAGAACCTCAAGTTGAGTTGAGAAAATGTTTTTAGATTTAATATCTTCTAGTTACTTATAAATGTTAATGTAATTCACCATTATTAGTGTCAAATCCCAAAGGACAAAGGCTGAAAACCTAGAGTAAGAGCAAGATAGAGATCTCTTAAGGAAGGAGAGCTTGTGTAAGAAGAGAGCTTGTGCAAGGAAATTGAGGGAGAGGTAAGGAAGAGCACTTGAGAGAGGTTAAGAGAATTTCTTATCAGTGTCTTATCTTAAGCTTGGACTCCATTGTGAGTAATTGAGGATTGAGAGGAGACAAGTGTGGCCTCTAAGATCCTTGGAAGAGTTGTGAGTTGAGCTTGGCTCCTCATCTTTGATGTATTTTCTCTGTATTATGAAAGTTTTATTAATAGAAGGGAAGTTTATCTATTTCATTATGGTGTTCTTATTTTCTAAGATAGATATACTTGGAAGTTGTGGATTGGATCCTATTGGGGTCTATTTAGGTGCAACCCTTGCACCATCAATGCATTTTGGAATCCTTGAATTAGCTTCCTTGACTTTTACTTTGTCTTGGTACTTTCCAACTTAATTAATGATTGAAAAACATGCTTAGCTAAGCATACATTTCCATTGTCTAGTTTTTAAATTACCAAAATATGTGATAGATAAACAATATTCTCCTTTTTGATGATTTCTAAAAACTTAAGAATGTATGAGTAGCACGTAATCTAAATCACAAAAGATAGATCTTGAAAAGTATAACATATAAATGCTAAGAAGCTCAAGCTAAACATAAAATGTAAATAGTTTCACAATATTACATAATCAATATAAGTTCATTAACTATTGCAACTAAAGAAGATAAAGCTTTCAGACTCTAATGAACACAACATATTAAAGCCTTAGGATAAATATGAAAAATATTTGAACTAAGATAATGTATGGGTATTGATAATAGAGCCCATAAACATAGTGTCCTCATTGTCTCTTCTCTTTTTTCAAACATTAGTTAAACAGGTGAAAAAAGTCACATATGCACTCATACTACTACTTTGTAGGTTGATACTTATGCTCCTACTCATAATTACTGCTAGAAGTACAAGGCTTTCCATCCAAATCTAGTCATTCTAGTATAATTACCTAGCACCTATGTAGATGAAGCTTATCTCTTAACCATGTCATGATAGATGACTAACCAACTAATTGAAAGTCATAAGTCTCACTTTAAGAGTGACACTATTGATAGGTCATTGATATTGAATGACCAAAGAAACTATCCATGATACCTTAAATGAATGGATCATTTATAGTCCTCTGTCTCTTGGAAGAGAACTTCCCCTCAACTTATATCTCTAGCTGATATTAATGTGGGTAATGAGGCTAGTCCTTATATCCCTATTGATCCTCCTACCGATGCTCTTTCCCTATAGGTGCTAGCTCCTCCTTACAGTTCTCTACCATGCCTAAATCATAGCCCATGTATGGGCCAGCATTAGAAGCATGAGTATGAGAAACATGCTCCTTTGAACAGGTGAGGATCATAATTAGATCTTCATCTAAAATGGAATAAAGCTCCTCCTACTTTGAGGTGCTAGACTACCTCCTCTTAAGCCTCTAAACTCATCTTCCCAACCTAGATAGGCTATAGCCTATCTTACTAACAAAGTTGCAAAAATCTCACAAAGTCTAGTTTAGGATGGAACTAAGCTAATTTTCAACAAAACCTAAATTAAAGAGATGAGGCATGGCTTTTGAGATGTTTATGATGATGTTGTTGTCCTATTGTGTCCACTTCTTCTCTACATACTGAGCAATCTCATTTTTTCCATAGATGGTGGGCATGTCACAAATGCTAATCTATGCATTATTACTAATGAGGCTAGTCAACAATGGGTGTCCAAATGTTTTGGCTTTGACATGTTTAGACATGAAGTTCCTACTAATGATGTATGCAAAATCTAAATTTATTCCAACAAGTAAGCAATAGATGGCCAAGGCCTATTGGGTAAGTAAATCATCATAACTCTTATCTTTTACTATAAGATTATAGTAAATTATGAGTGAATGATTAATGCATTTGTTGTCATGTCTACCCTATAAAATTTATGCTTCATTAGAAAGTTAGGATTACCAAATAATGATAAAATCCTTTAAAGTCAACAATGTGATATCATATCTATGATATCATTGCTCTACTTACATCATCATAGATATGATGTAGTGGGTCCTGGTGTCCATTATAAATACCAACCTACCATCATGTCAAAGAAAAAACTTTTGTCCAACGTTAAGAAGAATTCTTGCAGTTTATTTTCTTGAATTACACTTGGCAATATAGTGAATGCCTGTAGTGTGGTGTTAAGTAATTGTACATAATCTTTGTTCAAGTGAATTGTTCATGGGCATAGTTCATGGTTAGAAATAAAGATTGAGATTATTTTCTATCATTGCAACATTTTACTTATTTTACTTCTATTTAGTTCATTTTTCTGATTTAGTTTAATTTTTACCTTTTGATATGTTTACTTTTCTTTAGTTGTTTATAGTTTCTAAGTACTTTACTTTTCCATTGTTCATTAGTATGGTAGTATAAGTACAACTAGTTTCAAACATATAGTGTAATCATTTGGTAATCCTAGTAGTGTTATTGCTTGGTTTTCCCAATATTATAACATTTGGTAGTCCTAATGACAGTTGCATAAGCCCAATATGTGAACAGTAAATTAGGAACAGATACTTATTGCCTATAGGATAGACAAGTTTCTTTACTTGCATTACACTCAAACTTAGAGTCTATTATTCTAGTTCAATAATGTTCATACTTAGTTTTAGTTTGAGCCAATAACATTAATATATCATATGCCTCACCAAGAGTTAAATTGTACAACTTACACTTCACTAACTCAAAGTTAGAAGACAATGATCATGAATTAAACCCCAAATACTAGTGAATCTACATTGGCCATTTACAGGTTATGATTAGGTCACATGTGTACATTTGTGACTTGTATGATAGAGATTAGATTACCCAACTTCTTATTATTGGCACTGTTATCTAGGATGTGTCAATGTTTGCTAAGTAAATGATTTTACAAAGTTTATTATGTTAAAGAATAATCATGAAAATCATTCACACTTAAACAAATTTTTTCAAAGTATACACTTAAGGCATTAAACATCTAATATGGCTTCTACAAACAAGGAGAAATCACCCTCTACTAGTGAATTTAATAAAAGTTATGATTGCGAATATAATGAAGAAGATTGGAGTATGCCCATGCAAACTAGAATCTCCTACACTCACACTGGTCCATATTATCCTAATTTCAAATTTCTCTTTCACCAAGATGAACAACTAAGGTTGAGAGATTTATAGGATAACATTATTTTACCTCTAGAATATTCTACACCGTCCATGCTATAAGCAACTCTTATAAGGTAAAACCTTGGCCATGTACAAGAAGGATACCATATCACAAAGCACATGCCTAGGTCGTACCAATCAATATAGGAGTAGGGAAGAAGGGATGATACTATGAATATAAAACACGAGCTTGATAAAGAAAAGAAAGTATGATAAATGATTATCCTTGAGAAAAGAGACAATGTTCTGTTCCACACAAAGAAATTCTATCAAACCCATCACTCTCAATCTCAAATATTAGTCATCCATATCAAAGATCTTATTAAAATATAATTTCATTCAACTCTTGTACAAAAATCCAAAGAAGATAAGGAAGACTCCACATTTAGGAGGAACTCATGGCCTAAAACCTCCACTAAATCAAAATGGGACAAATCAAGAAGTTATAGAAGGAGAACTAGACAACATTGTTTTTTGACTTCTTCCTCATACTCCTTCAAAGAGTATGACAGAAGAGAAAAAAGAATGCGGAATCATGATAGGAAAAGATGAAGGAATCTTGAGATACATGAGCATCAAAGAAGACATCCTAATGAAGAAGAAGATAATTATGAGCTAAGAAGAGAAAGGATCAAATATGAAGAGAGAGAACATTATGAGAAATGAATGGGTTATCACTAAAATAGAGCTTATGAATCTAAAGATTATGAAGAACTCCTACTAGTCACTTATAACAGGGTTAATATTAGATAAGCAGTGTATATCCCTACTAGGCATGTAAGGGACAGTCACATCAAGCAACTAGACATGAACAGTATTCCAAACTTTGAAGGTGGATACAATGTAGATCCGCAACACCATCTTCAAGTCTTCCTTGATGCCTATGGCCTGCAAAACATTGAAAATAATTGGCAGAAACTAAAGTTGTTTCCAAGAATACTCATAAAGGAAGCAAAGAGCTGGTAAAAATCCTTAGAACTGAAATTCATTTGAAGATGGAGTACCATGCTAGATCTTTTTAATGAAAAATATCAACCTTATTCTAAAGTGTTTAATTTGAGAAAGTAGATTTAAGGATAGAAGAAAGAGACATGTGAATCCTTTGATGTGGTAATGGGAAAATACTATTTACTATTACATTGGTGTCAAGGCCATGAATTTTCTCAAAGGGAGCAACTACAACATATTGTTGATGGGCTACTGTTAAACCCCAAATTGCTTTAATTTTTAACACTACAAACTAGTATTTTTATTTTTTGTACTATTTTCATCTATCAAAGATAATCAATTTTAGCAATATAAATTGATAAGTATTAATTTCTCTTTTAAGCTTATGAATCGTAGGAAATTGTGAGAGTGATGGAGATTGATATCGATTATATTGATCCTCATAGTGGCTATTATATGGATTGATAACATGGGCTTTCATAGATAGGGCAATCTAAATTAATAATTGAAGATTCCAAAATTGGATATTCAATTTGATAAAGATTTGAATAAATTTTTATTGAATTCTTCAATTCCAATCGATTCAAATTGGCTATTTTTATACATTATTGTAAATTCCTTTTGAGTATAAATAAGAGCCTCAACTCTGCATATGGGGGGATGAAAAACTCAAGAGAGAACCTACACCAAATTAAATCTTCTTCTATATTAAAACTATTAAGGAAGATTATTGATGCTTTGTGACAATCAACAACCATTGATGTATTAAGGTGATGAAGTTATTGCATTGTGGAGATAGTAGAGCAGGGTCACAAATTATGTGATGTCTCCTTTGTAATCTTTTGTATTTATGATAAATTTATGTATGCTCAATTTTTTTTAATCAAATTATTTTCATCTTTAAACTTAACATTAGAAATTAAGGTGAAGTTTTGTTGATTTTAATTATAAGTGATAGTCATGAGTGTGGATTTTTTTATTGAATTCTGATCTAATTGTTATTTTTCCTAATGATCTTTTTAACTTTGGAATCATTCCTCCACAGATACAACTCATAGGTTATTCACAGATGAGGTGAAAATTTTATAATGAAGTTAATTATTAAGGTAATTCAGCATCAAAATTTGGCTAACTCATTAGCTACGAAACAACACAAGAGAAACCCTTGGGGCATATGCCCAAGGTAGGTTATTTGAGATGATAGCTCATCATATTCAAAGAGTTATTGACCAAGTGACAAAAGGAGGAGAGTTAAGAAAGAGAGACTCAACTAAAGAATATAATAGAGATCCCACCATCAAAAAAAAGGATGTAATAATATGTGAATCACAAGAAGAGAAAATTTTAGAAGATATGATCCAAAAAGGACTCTATCTATTCAGAAATTAGTTAATGACATTGCAACCAAGGTAAAGAAAATGTGGGATTTTGTAGATGAAAAATTTGCTACAACATTGAAGATAGTAAAAGAGAAGACTAAAAAAGCCCTAAACTAAATTAAAAATAAGAAGAAGAAAAAGAGATAATGGATGAGAACACTATGAAAATAAAGGAAGAGTTGCTGTAATAGAGAAAATTACAAACTCTAGTTCAGGAGACAACGAAGGTTGTAAAGTATGCCAGTATGAACATCCTAAGGGATGTTGCCCTATTATGGCCCACTTACAAGAGCCTAGTACATATGTACTTAATGAAAAGTTTGTAAAGAAACAAATGCCCAAAAGATTAACTTATACAAGGTAACTTTTGATAGCCCTATCAACAAATGTACTATCCAAATGGGACATATCCTCAACTATAGGAATAGTACTAGCAACAGTGGCAACAACTACAAGCATGAGAAATGCCACCACCAAGGAAATAGTATCCATACAGGTAACTTGATCCCTATGGATACTATGTTCAATGTCAAATCTCTCCAAGGAATACCTAAGTCAATGCTTCCTCTCACTACTATACATTGGAATATCATCAACCCACTACTTCATGATTGGATTCCAATTCTTACATGCCTCAACAAGCAACTTGTACTTCAATTTAAACTCATAATCCCTTACCACCAGTACTACCACTAGTCATGCAAGGAGAGTTTCCAATACAACTACAATAAAAGAGTACTACCAAGGTAGTAACTACACAAAAGGATATAGTTACAAATGAATCAATAGCCAGGAAACATTCTTTTTTTAGGACAAGTCCAAAAAAGTTTTGAATGATGGGAACTATACTTAACTCCACCCCATCCACACATACTCCTCTAAGGAAAACTATGCTTTTAGTACCTACAGATAAGAAAAACATCATTGTCATGCTTACATAAATACTTACATACTAGATTAAAGTAGGAGCACTTCTAAAGAAGAGAATAGATCATGGAAGTTAGTTTGCCTTCAAATAGTAACACATAAATCATGTAAACCTCTCTTTAGATTCTGGATCAAGAGTAAACCTCATTCACAAAACATGTATAGCACCTAGAACCTACCACCACTTAAGAAGATCAACATTTGACTAAAGCTTTTAGACCAACTCATTGCTATTTCACTTGGCCAAGTGGAAGATGTTATTACTACCATTAGTATTTGGTCTTATCCTATTGAATTTTTAGTCATCCATGTGGGAAAGAACAAAGGGGGAATTCCTCATAATTATGGAAAGAACATGGCTTAGCACTGTAGATGCTAAGCTTGAAATTAGAAACTTATCCTTAGAAATCTCCAAGGAAGATGAAGCTAGAATCATTTAGAGCTATAGAGTTCCATGTATTACATATAATGATAATGGGTACAATTGTGTGTAGAAAATTTGGGCCATCAAAGATAAGGCCATCATAGCATGTAATAAATGTATAGAAGACATGTGTATATAAAAATGCCCTTATGTAGCAACCACTCAACAAGAAGGCACCTAGTGGCTAATAACTAAAGAGAAAACTGAATCTAATATGTGCATGAAACCAACAAAAAAAATCACATGTGACTATGTGAAAGAAATTGATAAGTTAGAATAGTTGAAAAGATAAAATTCTCACATCGAGTCACATCATGAGGAAGATATCGAATGGAGGAGATTAGAGATATAAGAGATATATGAATCAAAACCCTTAGAACTGAAAGCCCTTCCAAATACACTTGAATGTATTTCTAGATAATAAGATATTGATAATTATAAATGCCACACTTGATAAAGAAAAAAGAGAAAATTATTGAAAGTGATCAATAAATGGCCAATTGTATTTTCATGGTCCTATGATGAGATCACTAGAATTGATCCACACATCTACCAACATCAAATCTATATAGATCCAGTTGTCAAACCACATCACCAACCTCAAAGAAGGTTGAATCCAAAGCTTAAGAAAGTTGTTAAACAATAGCTAGAAAAATTTTTGAAAGCAGGGTTCATCTATCCTATAGCACATAATAAATGGATTAGCACATTAGTCATTGTTGTAAAGAAAGGTGGAAAATGAAGGATTTGTATTGATTTTAGGTTGTTAAACATGATGAAATTCAAGGATCATTTTCCTTTGGTATTTGTTGACCAAGTCCTAAATACCACAGTAGGACACCAGTATTATAGCTTTCTAGATGAATATAGTGGGCATAATCAAATTCGCATTGCACTAGAAGATTAAGAAAAGAACACATTCATCAATGCATGGGGAATATTTCCATACAAGCAAATGTCCTTCAACTTTTATAATGCACCTACTACCTTTTAGAGAGTGGTGCTCAACATCTTTCAAAAATAAATTGGCAATAGAGTTAAAGTCTTTATGGATAGTTTCTCCACATGTGAGCTAAATTTTAAACAAGCCTTGGACCATTTAGAGAAAGTTCTGAAAAGATGTGTAGAAATTAATCTAAAGCTCAATTGGTAGAAAAGCCACTTAATGATTCAAGATGGTATAGTTTTGGGACATAAAATTTCTCACAAAGGAATAGAGTTAGATCTAGAAAAGATCAAAGTTATTTAAAACATCACTCACAGGCCACAAATTATCAAAGATGTTAGATCATTTCTTGGCCATACAAGATGCTATAGAAGGTTCATTGAAAATGTTCCAACGATTGTGAAATCACTGGTAGAACTAACTAAGAAAGATGCATCATTTCTATGGATAAAGTAATGTGAGAAAGCACTTGAAACCTTAAAATAGAAATTAATTGAGACACCAATCCTTCAAGCATTGGATTGATAAAATCCTTTCTACGGTATGACATATGCTTCAAACTATGCATTGGGAGTAGTACTGACTTAACTAAATGAGTAGAAAAGACCCTATTATATACACTACACTAGTCTAAGCATCATTGGAACACAACTTAACTACACCATAATAGAAAAGAAGCTAATGTCCATGCTATATGCACTTGAAAAATCTAGACATTATGTGCTTAGGTACCTTTTTTATGTCCACACAAATGATAGTATCATAAAATTTCTAATGAACAAACTAGCAATTAGTCTTAGAGTGATAAGATGGCTAGTTATCCTACAAGAGTTTGACATTACCATGATTGATAAGAAAGAAACTGAAAATATGGTAGCAGATCATTTATCAAGACTTAGATATGAGAACCCCAAGAGAATCATGAACCAATATCAAAGTAATTTCCTACTGAAAACTTATTCACCAAAATTGCAATGATTATAGACTTAACAGAGAAGTCATGGCTTACTAATTACATAACATACCTCACCAAACAAGAACTTCATGTTGAATGGGACAAGAAATATAAGGAATAGTTTCTTCACAAAGTGAAGAGATATGCGGAAATCAATAGAAACGTTTACAAGATATACGTTGATGCTTTGATAACATGGTGAGTTCCAAAAGAGAGTCAACAAAGAGTCCTATAAGATGCACATGAAGGATCATGTGTTGGTCACTACATAGAATAAAGGATAATAATAAAATTAATGATGACAAGTTATTTTTGGCCTACCATATTCAAGGATGCATACCAATTTCCAAAATCTTGTGAAAAATGTGAGAGAGATGAAGGGCTAATAGCCATAAATGAAGGACCACAATAGTGGATACAACTGTTGGAATCTTTTAACATTTGGGGAATTGATTTCATGGGCCTTATCACATCAATGTCAAATGGAAAGTCTTACATTATAGTAACAATCAATTATTGCACAAAGTAAGCTAAAGCAATTGTAGTCAAGGATTGCATGATTAAAAAGCTACTAAATTATTTCAAGAACATATGATGAATAGATTTGGAGTACTAGAATAAGACAAGGGTCAAATAAGTTTGGCAATAAAGTCCTCTACTATAATCCCAACCTCCATAAAAGGCTAAGTTCCAAACCTTATGGGAAGGAACATGTATCATTCATGTTATTTATCGATCTAGCTTCATGTAGATCTATTACCTAACAACCCCATAGAAGCTAATTCTTGTCAATATTCAATAGGTCAGGCCATACGATGAATTTTCTTACTCTTAAAAGGACTATACCCTATCCACCAAGTAGTTTACCACCCATTCCATCTTTTAGATATCCACTTATCATAATAGTTACGAGGATGTCAAATTTAACATTTAAGCATAAGTTTTCCTTCTGAAATTTTTCTACTTTTTACCCTTTTTACTTTTCTTACCAATTTTCACATTCTTTCATAACTTTTCTATTCTTTTATACTCTATTTATTTTATTTGGATCATTTTTTATTCTTTGATGTTTTTCTACCTTTTCTATTCTTATCAATTTTTCTATAATTTTTCATCATCTTTCTTATCCATATTTTTGTTGATTTTTTTAATAAAATGGAAAGGAATAAAATAAGATGTAGTTCCAATAATGTGAATTTGATTCTATATTATTAAATTATTGAAGATTGATTCTGTATTTAGTGAGATCACATCATCAATCTACTCGTTTTTAATAATATAAGGTTCTTACCATGGACATAATGACATTCTTTCCTCAATAAAAATGAAACAAACTTATGATCATATTGCCTAGATAGAAAAGTGAAGAACCAAGTGGAAATGAAAAAGGTATGACATCAAAGTTATTTGTGGATTCTATAAGGCTACTACTATAAGTTTTGTCTTGTTGTTAAGTTGTATTATTTTCTTAAGTTCTAATGAAAACAAATGGAAGTATATCTAAAATAAGTGTTACTTTACTATGTCACTTGAAAGACATNAATGAAAACAAATGGAAGTATATCTAAAATAAGTGTTACTTTACTATGTCACTTGAAAGACACGTTATCCATGCTTGAAGGTAGGTGACTTCTTAAAAATTTCAAGGTTTCTTGGACTTACATTGGTCATGGAGCTAGAAAGACATGTTACCCAAAAGGCAATCCTCTTCCTAATGGCCAAGTCTCCTTTAGAAAACAAAGTATACTATTAATAAAATACTTCCTTGAACTTCATTGCCAAGTGTTAATACTCCTTATAGTTGTGGTGATCTTGTAGTTATCAGTGTTGAGATGATACAATGCAGTGTCATTGGTAAGTGGTATGAACTTGGTTTGGATTTTGGAAAGAAAGGCTAATGATTACTTTAATCATATATTACACAAAGAACTAATTATTCCTATGGTAAGACATCTCATGTCCCATTTCCTACAATCCTGCTACTTCCATTCCTCTCACTATTATATATAATCATACTTTAATGATTTTGATTAATATAGTATTATTTTCTCATCAAGGTAATACTAACATGTATGTTGTGGAAGATAGGTATGTTTTACATCCAACTCCTTGAGTGCCTACGGACACTTGTATGTGTGGTTATACAAGGGTACTAAGGGTTAGAGCCTGCTCTGGGAAGGAACTACTCGTATAGCTCTTGTGCTTCATACCTAATGACCAATTCCAAATCATCTTATGTCTTCGAAACACTTAAACCATCATTCATACTTCCCTGCACACTCATAGCTGATCATACCTTTGGCAATTCCTACCAACCATTTTCAATGAACCTAATCAACTTACTCTACCTAAGATTCCTTCTTTTGTGCACTTTTAATGCTAAATTCTCATATTCTAAGCATTATCCTTACTCAAAGATCCTCTAAACCACTTCTACATCTTCCAAACTGTTCATTTCACTCAATTTTCCATCAAAAATTTCTCAATATCTCAAATATTTAATGGTAACGACATAGCTATGATGTATTAAGCCCTAATAGGTCATAATTATGATGTTGTATCTATGATGTCACCACTACAAAAATATATATATAAGTGCAAGGAGTTAGAAATTTTTCATTTTTCTCATTTGATGCATAGGGAGTTAATGCCATTTTTCTAACCCTTTAGCAACCAAAATTTCAAGATTCATAACTTCCTCTTTGTAGCTTCGATTTACATGATTCTTGAACCTTCTTAATCACAGGGTGATCAAGTTGATTGTGGGGAAGAGCACTGCACATAATTGATGCGATTTAACAAAACTTTTTGTAACCTTCAGAAAAATACATTAAGAATAAAATTAATAATCAATTAATCAAATCTTAATCAAATAATTAAATAAAAGCTAAAAACTTAATCATTCATTCTAATTACCCATCTAAATACATAATAAATAAGAGAATAACAATTGTGAGAGGCCATATCAATTAAAAGGTATAAAAAATAATGTTTTCTTTTTGAAATTTTTCTAACTTTACAATCATAATAAGAGCTAAAAAGTAGTAATAAGGATAAATTTTGACCAAATCCAAGAACCTAAGAAAGGATTAAGAACCATTAGGAACTTATTTAAAATCCTTCAATAATCTTAAACAAATCCCTTATGATTGTAGATTGCTCTTTCCACAGTTGAAGGACACTCATAGAAAAGGGGTAAGAAGCCTAAAGGTAGAAGAAAAGCTAGAGAATAGACTCCATAGGCTGAGTAAGAGGCTTAATCCTTTAGCCTCCATTAGAAAACACCTACTATGCAAAACTCTACACAAGCTAAGGCTAAAGCACCACTAGGTCAAGAGTAGGAAAAATGCCTCACACTATCAAGAGAGTATCTCCAAGCTATTCAAGAGAAGTCCATCATGTCCAAAATCATTGTGGAACTTGACTTTAGATCCTTCATGAAATTTGCATCTACCAACATCTAAGAGCAACTCCAAGCCTCTCTGTAATGTCCTATCCCTTGTTAAGGGTGGAAATAATTATAAACAATGTAATTAACCTTCTAATGAAAGAGCACCTCATTATGAGAAGTTATGACTATTCATGTATCCATTGGGAAAGGGTTTGACCTATGCCATTTAAGGTTGACATTAGAGGTTGTGCCGGGCATGGAGTTGCAGAGCTTGGAGAGGTGAGTAATGGGAGCTGGGTGAAGCAGGACAAAAAGGGACTAATCGCCCCTTTGGTAGGATAGCCTAACCATGGTTGCAGTGCTGGATTGCCTCTAAGGCCTAAGTGGCATAGGAAAACAACCAAAAAGGGTGTTACAGTACTTTCTTCCATTAATATATTTTTTTTCATTTTTCCTTACTTAATTCTTCAGTATCAATTATTTATTTCCTAATTAGTTCATTATTTAAGTGTTTATAATATTTTCAATATATTATCCACAAATAATATAATAAATTAGGCATTCGTATTTTTACAACATCCAGGAACGGGATGTCACACTCTCCTCTTTGGAAAACTCTATCATGTAGTAGTGAATGGTACTTAGAAGAAGTCTACCAATTTTAGAAAAATAAGTAAGATGATGCCATGGTCAAAATCAAGGAAATCACAATGCCCTATTTAGTTGAAGCAATTGCAAAGGCATTCCAAATTTTAGAGCAAATATCATATAAATCTCTACAAGATTTGGCACTGATGAAAAGAGGGTTTGGCTACAAAGGGCTTACAAAATATCAAAAAATAATTATAGTGGACTGTTCACTAAAGAGAAGATATATTTTAAGATTGGGACTCACTATAATTTTTCCAACAAAAGATTAAACTAGATTTTCACCTATGCTGCAAGAGGAAGCATCATCCTTATGGAAAAATTCCAAGCAAACATGACTTATTTATTATTTATAGAAATCCAAAGAGGGTTTGAAGAGAAGAAGGTAGGAAAACTCACATTGCCATTCCCTTACCTTATAAGAAAATTATGCAACCAAGTTAGGATTCTAGGCTATACTAATAATATTTTACATAAGGCCCAGAATGATTCCTATGCTGAGATGTTAAAGCCAATGCCTCCTAAGAAAGATCAACTATAGAAGCCAACAAGCATTGAAGAAGGTGCATGATCTACATCAACTGAAAACATTCCAAATATAGGAAAAGAATAAGTAGGATTTAGTCGGTTAACACTAGTTGGTAATAGACTTGGATCAAGTTCTCCACAAACATAATAAGACTACAAATCTTCTATGAGCCATTTACAAAAAATTGTAGAAACCATTAGTTGGGGGAATAGAGAAGTCTAAATCATGTATCAATTCAGAGATAATCCTATCAGGCCTACAATATCAATAGGATCCACTAAAAGATGAGGACAAGGCATAGTAAATATCAGGAAACATTACATCCTTCCAAGTTATGCTAGAAATAGAAGAAGGAGCCATAGTCATGATCATGCAACACCAAGATGTAGTAGGAGTAGCTAAAGTTATTAGTGATCATACCAAGGCATCTTTTCAATGTTTCCATTATGCTACTAGTAGATATTACTAGACCTAAATATTTCAAAACCATAGTTGAAAACTCTCTAGTCCCACAAGAGCATGAACACATCCTAGATCGACTATTGCAAATAGGGCAAGTAATGAAAAACCTTTCTTATATCCCTAGTAGTATCACTAAAGTATAGCTTGAGCTTATTTTCATAAATGGAAATCTAGCAATGGCTGAAACTAGAGCTAAACATGTAGAGAATAAGGTGTAGAGGTTGCAATCCAAATTGGCAACATTAAGAGTAGAGAAGCAAGATCCTACACAATATGTAGCATCAAACTAGCTAGACAAATTTAGAACTAAATAAGTAGTTCAAGTGATAGTTAGAAATATTCAAGTTGAGCTAAAAAGCAATGTGGAATAATTAAGTGATTGAAGCAAAAATGTATGCTCATGTCAAAGCACTAACTGACCTAGAAGAAGAAAACAAGAAGATTATTGTAGAGAAAATAAGGTTGAATGATATAGAAAAATATAAGAATGCCCTCAAAGAGAGCATCCATTAGCTCCAGAGAGTAGTTTGCAACAACCAATTAGCACATGCACAAATTGGCCAAGGAAAATATATTACTATCAATGAAAGAGGTTTGTACGATCCACCAGAAATTATCTATTGAGATTAGCACATGGAAAATTGATGCTAACAAGAATGAAAGGCTAAAAGAACACTTTAAAGACCAAGTGGATACGTATAAAAAGATCAATAAAAAAGAAACCCATATGGCTAAGGCAAAAATTAGCACCATCATCATGTATACACTTTATTAGCAATCAATCTTGGATGATCTTTTCCACGTCCATCAAGCTAAAGTAAAGAACAAGAACCTATACATAGAATATCTCACAAAATACATGATATTAGTAGATCTTTGATATATTAATCTATCCATGCTTATAGTGGATAGATCCAAAAATGAATTAGAGAAACATGTGGCTATAGTTTTTGCACTATATGAGAAAGATTTTGTAGATAAGAAGGACACCCAACAAAAATTACACATTGCAAGCTATGAACTTCAAGTAGTCAAGGCTAGCTACCAGAATCAGAAGGACATCACAACAAATATGGCATGTAGAATGACAAACTACCAATTGTTAAGAAAAGTGTCCAGAGCATTTAGGAAAGAACAGCAACAATTTACATTATGGTATGTGAAGGTAAATAAGATGTTTTCACAACTACCTGGATCATGGGAAGTATTGGTTTTGGAAAATATCACCGAATTCACCTAGATGGTACATGATCCCAAATTAGAAGAGGAGAAACTTCAAGCATTACTTAATTGCCACTAGGAACATAAAGGCTATATCAAGCTCCAAAGTTTTATTTTGTTTTGTCTTGATTTGTTGTCATGTGTGTCCATAATGCCATGCATGATAATTTTGTAAACATCACTTGAACCAAAATGCATCATTCATAGTAGAGCTAATCATGTAAATAAGTCATAGTATTCAAGTATATATACAACCCCATAAGTTTTGTAAGGACTCTATCCTCCTTTTTTTAACTCAAGGATAAATTTCCAATTAGTCATGGGACTATGATAAAATTTTTTAAAGTTGATAATTCAATATCATATCTACAATATCATAGCTCTACTTACATTATCATAGATGTGATGTAGTGAATCTTGGTCTTCACTATAAATACTAGTCCACCATCGTATCAAAGGAACAACTTTTTTCTAATACTTAGGAAATATCTTGTAGTTTGTTCTCCTAAATTACACTCAGTGATATAGTGAATGCCTACAATATGGTGTTAAGAAATTATATGGAATCTTTATTTGAGTGAATTGTTGTTGGGTATGGTTTATGGCTAGAAATAAAGATTAAGATTGTTTTTCACCATTGTAGCATTCTACTTAGTTTACTTTTATTTAGTTCATTTTTCTGCTTGCGTTTAATTTTTACCTTTTNTTTATTTAAGATTATTTGATCAATGGTTGAGTATTTAAACACTTCACTATATAAGTCACAAGTGTACACATGTGACTTGATCATAATCCATGGATGGTCAATGTAGATTCACTAGTAGTTGAGTTTTAGTTCATGATCATTGTCTTCTCACTTTGAGTTAGTGAAGTGCAAGGTGTATGGTTTAACTCTCGGTGNGATTATGATTAGGTCACATGTGTACACTTGTGACTTATATAGTGAAGTGTTGAAATACTCAACCATTGATCAAATAATCTTAAATAAAGATCCCTATTTGAAATGACAAAAGTGGTATTTGAAAAAATATCAGTAAGTATTCACTCACAATATTTGATTATAAAGCATCAAATTCTAGCAAATTATTTATCAAACTAAGAGATACTACAATAATAGTTCCATTAACCAAAGTACTAAAAGTTCTAGTATTTACATCCATGTCCCAAATATTGTAAAATAATTATAAAATAATAATCTTTGGAATTGTAGCAAAAAGACTAAAAATAAACAAGAGTCTCAAAGCATCAAAGTAAGATTGAATTTGAGATTTTCTCTAAGGTTTGAAATCAAGAATCCTCTCTAGAGTGATTAAGACTTTTTAATAGGATCCATACCTTTTCTTGGCTACTTTTGACCAGAATGAGGATTTTTACCTTCTCTCCTTTAGATGGGATAAGGATTCCTCATCCACTATTGGCTTTACTACCACGATACCATGGGGCACTTGGCTTTGTCGTTGCTATGTTGCTCATACTCCACTCCACCTTTTTTCTAGACTCCTCTTACTGCTAGGATGTTTTGGTTAAGTGCAAAATGAGAAAATGAGGATGTCTAGAGCTTTTAAGGGCTACATACTAGGGTTCAAAGAGAACCATTTTTAGTGTGGATGTTTAGCCCAAGTGGTCCTATGAATAGGGTGGAAATTCTAAGTAAATTGAAACCTATCCTTTGAGATATGTATGGGGAGAAACATGTCTTAAAATATTCTAACAAATTCTAGGAAAAAGGATCACTACAAGGAATAAAAAATAAAATAAGAAAAAAAATAAAAATTACCCTACCCTACAAATTAAAGGAAACTTACCTTGACATACCTAGTTTGGTATGATTTCAACTTTTATCTTGTAAACAATTGGTGTAGGATGAGTTGTTCTTCATCTATCCTATCTTACCAACTGGTCCTCTTTTAACCTCTTGCTTCCTTATTACATTGATCCTTATGGTTTCTTGAATTCTACCTCTTTTTTCATTCATATATGGATTTTCATTAGGTCCATTTCCCAATTCCTTAACCTTATATATCATTACTATCCTATCTCTCCATAGAGATTAAGTAAGATGCATCATAAAATGTTAAATTTCTAAATGGATAATATGCTCTTATATGTTCAACATATTTACAATGAAAACAAACTTTAAAATCTAGAAATTTTAATCAAAAGAAAAAAATATACTTAGTTTGATCCACATCCCTTGATCCTCTTATGACTTCACCAACTTTCATCATTGAGGCTTTGTGTTCTAGTTCACTTCCATCATTTGGATTCCATCCTTGTTGAAGTATCTGATCAAGTGATATCTTGCCAAGGACAAACTTTTTAGCAACCTACTTCTCATGATTAATATTGTTGTACATCTTTTAAATTCTTTTCTAAGTATGATGTTTTCCCTTAGAAATGAGTAATGGATCTTTTTAGTTCTTCTTCCTTATGACCTTTCATCTTTAAAGACTTATTCAAATATGTTATCTCACCAATCATGGCCTCAAGGGTTGTGACTTTACTTGTTAGGGATGGACATCAATTTCTCTCATGTTCATAGTAAAACTTACATTGGTGTAATTTGCTCTTAAATTTAGGATAAATCCATTAGAATTTTACAAAATTTTTCTTAATACAATCATACCTTTCTTAAATGATGTCAATCTCTTCTTCTTCATCTTCTTGCAATGTAGATGCTATGGTCATGCATGCAAGATGGAAGTTAGTGGTATCATGTTCCCCCACTTCTATTTCACTAGAATCTTCTTCTTAATTTCATTTGATGACAAGAGATTTTTCTTTCTCCTTTAATTTGGCATCATCTTGTAGTCTTTTGGAACTTGGATATTCTAAGATAAAATTTTCTTGTTCATGGCATATCCAACAAAGAATATTCATAATATCAGTAGAGGAAGTAGGCCTTGATATCTTATCAAAGTGTTTATCACTTCACTATCTATTTCTTTTCTTTTCCCTTTCTTCTTTGAGCTAATTTGCAATCATCCTACTAGCTCTTCTAGTAACCAACGCAAGTTCCAAATCATCTAGATCATCTTTGCCACTATACAATGAGGTCTAACCTTGAATATTTTTAGGCTTCTATACTATTTCTTATTTTGAGAAGAGGGTAATAAGATCATCCTTTAGCACTTCTTCCTCAATTAATATTTTCTCATAGGTAATAACACTTTGAAGTTTCTCAAATATTAAAGTATCAAAATCTCTTATCTCTTCCATGGCTACAATTTTCATATTCTATTCAAAATCTAAAGTTCTATTAATTTTATAAAAAAAAATTACTTTTAGAATTGTCTTGGTCTATCCCTCTAATATAATTAATAAGATCATGTACCTAATTAAATTATTGATGTATGTTTTTATCTTTCCTCATTTTGGGATTTTGAAACTAATTTAACCAAAGAAGAAATTTTTAATACTTTACCACTTTAGTTCATTCATAGGTTTCTTCCAAGGTATCTCATACTTTTTTATTAGTTTTACAATGGATAACTTGGCATATTCTTTCATTAATGTATATTGTATAGCATTTCTAGCTTTTAAATTACTCATGAAGGCTTTCCTATCTCCATCTATTTGGATTTCTCCTTTACTAGTGTCATATTTCCATCCATAACACTTTGTCAAATATCAAACATAAAGGACTCTAAGTACATGTGTACTTGATTCTTCTAGAAGGCATAGTTAATGTCATCAAAAAGTGGTTATTATGCAAGTAATATTCCCTATTGTCCTTCCATTTCTTTTGATTGTGAGATTTGAGAAAGAGAGGATAAACAAGCTCTAATACCACTTGCGGATAATTTAACTCTTAAGAGAAGGAAATAAAAAAATCACTTAAATAGAAATGGTTTAAAATGCATGTAAGAAAAGAATGAACTTACTGGTATATGTGGTAAAACTCACCATTGAAAATTCCACTTGAAGTAAAGTTGTGGTTGAGACTATCATTATGGTAGATCCTCAAATGCTACACACTCCTCCTAGGATAAACAATCATCATATCTAGAAGAAGTTCCAAGAAACTCACAAGGTTAAGAAAAAATTGTAGGACACCCTCACATAACCCTCATATAACCCTTAGGGTAGATGCAAAAACACAAATATTCAAACCCCTCAAGGTTATAATGTAGATATTGTCACATAGAGAACCTATGCTTCACAAAGCTTCAAGGATTATAATAAGGATATAAGTGTTGAATGGATGATGCTTCAAATTAGATCTACATAAGTTCTTTGCATAGCAGGATAATAGAACAAATGAAATAATAAGCCCTAGATTTAAATTTAAATATACATGATACAACAATGAGAAGACTATGGATCTGAACAATATGCATTCATGAATGATGCAATCAATCAAAACCTTGGGGAAATGATGTAGTAATGGTGATGTAGCTTCCAAAAAACTAATTAAACTTTCAATCCTTTAGCCAATTTCAAATCCTTGCTGAATCCAAGGTAATGTAGCTAATGATTGCTTTAGATTGCTTAGAGGATTAAATCTAGAAACATCCCTTTATAATCATTATGTCCAAGAAAGTTTCCTACAAAGAATTTGAGTTTGGGAAATGACAAGAAATGAATTTTTTATTTTCTCAAACTACTTGAGATGTTCCATTTGAGGCTTGAACATCCAAACTAAGAAGGTTGATGCTTGAGTGAGATATCTAGAACTTGCCAAGACATCCACCTTAAGATCTAGGTTAATTCTTATGGTATGTTTATCCTAAGACTAGGACATTCATTTTTAGGTTGGGAATGTTTGGGCTAGGTGGAAGTTAAATTTTAAATTTTTTCAGCTTTGATATTGGATGTCCATCATGAAGCTTGGACATCTAGGCTACAATGAATTTAAGAAAAAATGATGTTGACTTAGTTAATCCTTACTTCCATGCATCTTGTAATCCTTGAGTAAGCTTCCTTGACTTCCACTTTGTCCTAGTGCTTAACATCTTGATCAATGTTTGAGACACAAGCTCAGCTAAGCATACATATCCATTGTATAGGTTTTAAACCAGAAAAACATGAGATAGATGAATAGGTCTTGTTTTTATTATTCATCCACCATCATGTACCAAATTGACTTCTAAGTCTATAGTTAAAGGTACTGCTCCTAGACCTTAAGTAGAATTAACATTGATGAGTGGCAGGTCTCGCTATGCCTAGTCATATGAATCATAAGCTTGTACATGTGATCTGATCAAATTGTGTATATGTCTTCTACCTAAGTGGCCTACATCCTAGATAGTCAAACATGAGGTTACTAGTTGTTGTCTTTCTAATCATCACTTGTGTTAATTTTGTCTATATGGCTAAGTGTGATTGAGGCATAAGATATTTGTATTTATAATTTTATTATGTTTTATCTTTAAAAGTATTAAGGGAAGAAGTAATTAAAATATTGAACTTTAACTAATTAATAATAAGTTATTTTAAATGTAAAGCATATATTCCCACTTTTCGTACACATCTTGAACTTATACTAACACCACTAGGTTACCACGTATTTATAGTTGGGCATAAAAAGTATTCACCATTGGGATTACCAAGTGTTAGTATATTCTGCTCTAAGTGGTCATACTCACATTACTATAAAATAAAATATAATATTCTTAAGTACAGAAACTTAAACTGCATGTAAAGTAAAATGCTTGTAAGTAAACTTAATATTCAAGTACTGCAATGGAAAGAAGAAATCTTGATTTTATTTTCATCATGCAATAGTGTTCAGGTATATCTTACACTTGAATAAAACTTCGTACAATTAATTCAATCCATGTTGCAAGCACTCAAATAGAAATTTCACTAAGTCCTATGAAAGAAAACTACAAGATCTTCACTAGAATAATGACCAAATGTGCTATAAATGTAACTAGTATATGTATTTATAGAGGCTTCAAGAAGATCATCATTGACACATATGCACCAATGCATCCAAGGATGCATTAATGAGGCTACATCAATGGACATGTGTTGATGTAACCAACTTATTGAGACTTCATCAATGCTATAGGATATTCAAGAATTTAATGATCAAAGATATAGATTTACTAGCTAATGAATAACAATACTTCTTGTGGAGAAATTTCAAGTGACTATATTTATTTTTTAATCACACTCCCTTAAGTCATGGAACTTTTAAATATATAGTAAATCAACGTAAGTTTTCAAATGTTAAGGTTGAGGGATAGGATTAAGAATTTTATGTGTTCTATCAAGCTCAACATTCAAAAGAGATATATATGAAGTGACCACCATGAACTTACGTTTATATTGTCATAGTGGCATTTGATTTTTATACTTAATTAATAACCTTCATTAATCGTTAGTTAGTTTCTTCTTAACTTGTTATGTCTTTTCTTAAACTTCATAATGGTTACTCTATACTTGTAAATAGTCTTAAACTTTCTTGAGTAAATAGTCTAGAGGTATTTGACTCATACCTTAGATAATGTTCCACACTATCTTGAACATCTACAATACACTAAAGCTCACATTGTAGTACACACATGTTCTATGATGTTGTCAAATATAATATGTGTACATTAACTTATATCAATGTAAATTTGTTATTATTCCATAGAAAATATGATTGAACCATTCACAAAACTCAGCATATTTATGATATCTTTGGCTAATAACATAGTTTTTCTCAGTTGGTGATGTGTAATGTGTAATAGCAATAGCTTATGCTTTGAGAATATGTTTGGTAACATGCTAATAGTATTTAATATATGGCTTGGATGAGAGAATATTTATATGCTTAATATTTAATGCATTATATGGTTATGATGGTTATATACTTATGATTATGATTTTAGTTTTATAATTGTACTAACTCTATTGGATCTTGTAGCTAGAAATCATGATGCTAGGGAAGTGGCACACATGGGGCATACTCATCAAGTATAATAAAGGAGATGATATGCTAGTTATGTATGTGGTGCATATACTAAATTATTTTTGCATGTGGTTGATTATCATGGTTTTGTGGGCTCAATTAGATGCTTTGAGATAGGAGTTATTAGAGATGTTTATTTTCATCTATGATGGGATTTGAACTCGAAACCTAAGAGAAATTAAAAAAATCTTCCAAAAGTCCAAATGATCAAATGAAATGAATTGGAAATGAATTATTGAATAAATGATATCTGGTTTATGTATGTGCTAGATGGGAATCGTGGTGGTTGAACATGTGTGGAATTGTGTGATATTTTGCATTTCTTGAGATGATTATGATAGTATAGATTTGTTGCTAACATGTTATGCAAGATAATTATCCCCTAGTGTGACATCTTCTGACTTCATGATGCTTGTCTCTAGGTTGATTAGGGAACTTTTATGGGTCATTCTTACTCTATGTTGGACTAACATTTTCTTTTCTTTTACAAGTGAAGATAGTATTGCTGGGCCATTTGGTGATGCATAAATTGGATAGCATTTAGTGTTAATGTTTTCTTTTTTTAAGTCATGTTATTTATCATGCTTTGAGACATATGTTCATTTAATAAACTATGGGGCCAATAAAATTGTTTTGTAGAATTAGATAAACATGATAAACTATGAGGCTATTCATGTTCTACTATGAGGCTAGTAAACTATAGTTAAGATCTTCTTGGACATTGTCTTGCAATGGATCTTACATTTCCTAAACGCTGAAACCTTAATGACTTGATATTACATACCCTTATCTACATTCTAATCATTGTTGAAGATAAGGAAGTTAAGCAACCCATAAGACCCATTACTTGTATTTAATTAGAAAGGATCATTCTAAAGGAGTTGGTAGGAAAATTCATGCTTATTAGATACTAATAAGATCTTCTGCCCTACCAAACTTCTTCTTAGAACTAGATAAGTTAAAATTGGCAATTCTGATCCCATTCAACAAGTCTTCCACCATATTATAACAAAATTAAATTTCTTGTAAGTTCTCATTTTGTTAGTAGGCCACTTTAGTAATGTCAATTTGGCAAAAATATGTTGTTTTAGTTTCTCAAAATCATGAAAATTTAACTTAGTTTTTGGATCCCAAATCCAACAAATAGTGCTCATTGAGGTGGAGGATGTTAAATCCAAAAACAAATTAATCATAATATTTACAAAATTTAGAGTACATTAGATTATTGAAGAAAAGCCCAATGATTTTGGGGATGTCTTTTTAGGTTTTTATCCTTGCAATGAATCTTGAAAAACCTCTCCTCTAGGATAGGAAAAGAATTAAGTGTTTCCCTTATTCAAAAGCACCCTCATGAGTTTTCACCTCTTACTAAAGAGTTTCTTATTAATAGAAGGAGAAAAATATCTCTTAAGAAAAAAAAGAATACATCAATCAAAGATCAAGAACAAATAGTAACAAAAGCTAAAGGCTTCTCATCCTTAAGCCTTTAATACAAAAATAAATTAATACTATAGAAAAAAATTAACTTTTCAACTTTCACTAGGAGCTTTTTTACTTGAACTTGCAATTGAAAAGTTAGTCCTCGTTTAGATGATTTCAAGGGTACCAATTTCATCCTAATTGGACTTAAGATTTGGGAGATATCCAAGTTTGAAGTTTACTTTAAGGCATTTCTTAATTAAGTTAAAATTTTAAAAGTTAAAAAATTACATTAATTTTAAAATTTTTGGGCCCATGGATCAAACCCACTAGTTTTGAGTTAATAAATCAAACTACTAACAATTTAGGTTAGTTGTAAAAATTAATTATAAAGCTATATATATTATGCATAATATATATAATTTTGTAAAATAATAATAATAACAACAAAAATATAAAACAATTTTGAAATCTCAATGATTTCAATGGACACAGTGATGGTCATTGGGCCACTCAATTGCAAGGTTGTGGAAGCCCAATTTCCATGAATTACAATAAGGCCTGCATATGGTCTAGCATTGTAGACCATGATAGGGCTACATAGGGACTAGCTACTATGAATTATGGTAGAGCTACAACATGAGGTGTAGCTTGACTACATTGTGCAATAACAAGGCTATGCAAGGTTCTCTATTACAATAAGAATCATCATATTTCAAGATTCAACACAACCTAACAAAAAAATAAGCTAAGTAATTCTATGGCCATCAAATTATCTAAAGAATTAAATTGTACAAATCAAAAGGAGACATGCATATCATTGGAAAACCCAACAATTTGACACAACATTTTTTCCAAACACTAGTTAGTAATGAGTAAAAAAGCAAGTGTGTAAAATAGATAATGGAACAAAATAGATAAAAATGCATACACAATCTAATAAAATTTCTTCATAGAATTAGATCTATGAAATAGTAGAATGCATATGGCTAAAAAGAGGTAGAAGCACAAGAGAAATAGAAATAAGTTCATTGAAACTATGCCTCAAAAAAGAATCAACAATACAAAGAAATAAAATATCCAAGAAAAGAACTTAAGAGGATGCAATGACAATCATATGAGATGGGATGAGGGATTAAGGATGATTGACAAGAAGCTATGTTACCCCATTCTTTCTTTGATACATGAGCCTAATGCAGATTTGATAGAACCATTACAAATAAGAAGTCAATAAAATCGATAGGAAGAGAAATGGAATCAAATCTATGTGTTAATCTAGATCCAAGTCATTTTCCTTATGTCAGGAGGACAACATGAAGGAGATACAAATATATTAGGAGGGATAAAGGAAAATCAAAAGAGATTTCGAGGAGCTGAGAGTTTTCTGATCATTGTTGAAAGAATAATTGTTTTGTAGAAAAGCTATTTTTGAAGAGTTCTTGAAATGCGAAATGTCCAAGCACCAATGTTACAAGTCAATCAACCCCTTTCCATTTAGGAATATCTTGTTATTTATAGGTCAACAATGCCTTGTAGATCATGAAGAAATGACACATTGGACTCCATAGAATCTTTTAAAATATTCTACATAGGAGAAATGATGCATAGATAGATGATGTGAAAAATGAAATTGGACATCAAAAATAAGATTAATGCAAGATGTTAACAAGAAAAATGATACTATATGTCGAGAGAAGTGTACTAAAGAAGATGAAGTTAGAATTAACATAGGAGAGGATGCTAGATGTTCAAATCAAAGATCAAAGATAAGCATTCTATAAAGTGACATTGTAGGTAATGTGAGATATTAGCTTTGATGAATGCTAAAGAAAAACTAGAATGCAAGACATCGAATTTCGACTACTAAAGATATATTAGGCTAAAAATCCATAAAGTGAACTAAAAAATATGACTTATGCAAAAAAAGCTAAAGTGGATGCAACATTGCCCCCTCTTAATGGATACTACTAAAAAGCTAAAGGAGAATCCATCATGAAAGGATACAAGTTGTTGGATGCCTACAAGAGGATTAAATAAAGTATGATGATAAGAAAAAAAGTCTAGGATATTGCCAATACACCTATGATGGAGTGCTACACCACATCAATGGGATGTGGCTAGATTCCAAAAAGCATACCAAAAATATTAATAATATGCTTTCTAACCCACTCAATTTTCTCAATCATGCCCTTACTAAAGTAAAGCAAAGATATTCATTTGGCCTCACCATTACATAGCATGAAAATAGAAAGGGATAGAGAAAGATAGAAAGATAGGTAAAAGTGAGAAGAGGAAGCAATAAAACAATGGAAAAAGCATCCTAGGAACATCATCAATGCACCAATGGTGGGGTGTTGTGTCATAGAAGTGGTATACAACTAGATCCCTAAAACTGACATCTCCCTTACCTCACTCATATGAATATTCACACTTCTTATGTCACTCTACACTCAACACTCCCTCATTGCATTGGGGTAAAAACTCTCACTTGACCTCATTAATATTGAATATAAAGATGAATGCAAATGAAAAAAGATAGGGGATGAGAGGAAGAAAAAAGAAATATAGCACATGAGAAAAGAAATTAGAGTATACAAAAATAGATAGCAAAAAAGAAATGGGAGAAAAGATGATATCGTCTGGACACCTATCACAAGGATAGTGTTATGTCAAAAATGTCAAACATGGCTAAATCCTGAATATTGTATGGCCAAAAAGGATGTCATATGTATTATCAAAGTAAGTGATGCCCGCACCACCACCCCACACCCTCCCCCCCTTCTCTCATTCCACTCAATAATATGCTGAGTCACATCCTCACATGAAATAATGAGATATTCAATCACTCAAAAATAAAGTAGGAAGATATGAAGAAAATAACTAGGCATATAGAGTAGAATGAGATATATAGAATAGGGAAATATGAAGAAAATAGCTAAAGAAATAGTAGAATATGAAATTGAGGGAAGGATTAGTAAGAAAAATTGTGTAAATAAAGTAGTATTTAGAGAAAACCTATTATTTTGACGTAGTACATATGTAATCATAGTAAAAAAGAGCCAATAGAAAGTAATCTACCACTAGGACAACACATGTTCGATCTCAAATGGTCAGTAGGTTCAATACTATGATTTGGCTACATGTGCTAGTGCTTTAGAAAGCTTCTATTAATAAGATCTAAAAATTTATGTCCTTCAAGATCAGACAAAATATAGGTATCATTTTGTAGAGATTGAACCTCCAAAAAAGGACCCTACCAAGTGGGGAAGAACTTTGTATCTTTGGACTTTGAAAAATGATGAAGGATTAGATTACCCTCATGAATCTCTCTAATTTTGACATGTCTAGAGTAGTGATTTTAAATATCTTCTTATATTCATGGAGATGCTAAAAATTAGTGATGAATCATTCGATAGGCTATGCCGATGGGCAAGCATCAACATAACCTTGTCAACGTAGCCCAGTCGACAAATGGTTAGATGCATCAATGTAATGTCTAATCTTGCCTATATAAATGCATGTACCCACCACATTTATGGCACGTTAAGTCAATATAGTAGCCAAGTTCTTATAGTTTTCTTCCACTAGAGTTAGAATATTTTATGACTACCTACATTAGGACTTTAAGGATTATATGGATCCTTGTTCAAACATCAATGTACCTAAACACTTTAATGTGTTGGCAATAAATATGAGATTCTTGGAATTCCTTGTAGTACTTAAGAATAGATTAATGTTTTCTTTCATGCACTTTATTACTTATGCATTTTATGTTCATACCCTTAGTTAAATAATACAATTAATAATAACACATAAGTACAACCACCTCGAACATACCATTAACACTTGGTAATCCCAATAGTGTTATCACTTGGTTTGCCGAGTAGCCTAACACTTGGTAACCTAGTAGTATTTATAATGAGTTTAGGATGTGCATGGAAGGTGGGCTCATATGCTTATGTTAGAATAGTTAGATTAAGGTAATAGATAGCTAATTAGTAATTTACAATTAATTACTTTTGTTCATAGTTAGATTAAATTAAATAAAAATAAAAATCATGTGCCTTGTCTTACACTTAACCATATACTACACAAGTGAAGCCAAGAAGATAACGATCACATTTCTAAGTTTCTATCTTTGCCCATCAGTGCATTGATGGGCCAAGTCTATAAACATCAACCAACTTGCTAGTGTAACACTTTTGATTGATATGATTATACATAGGGACTACTTAGTGCTCACCATTGGCACCATTGTCAGGAACTTAGTCTAGCTAAGTGTGCTACATAGGAAAGATAGTGAAATCACCTAAAGAAATTGTAAAGCATAATTAGCAATAAAGCATTAAGAACATAATAATAACAAACACACATTGTTTTGAATAATCACTGATATGGCTTCTTCTCACAAGGAAGAATCTCCATCACCACTTCTTAGTGGATCCATTCAAAGATAAGAAGGTCAAAAAATGCAAGTGCCCCAACAGTTTTGGGTTGTTTATACCCATATAGATTCTTACACTCCAAATTTCACCTTCATCTTGCATCAAGACAAGTAGCTGCAATGGAGGAACATGGAAGGCAACATCATGTTGCCTCCCAATTGATTTGTTCCCATGATGCTATTGAACAATCTCATCACATTCAACATCGTTGGATATAATGCCAAGTACGAGGTTCAAGATCACCTCTATCGAGATTATCATCCCACAAAGGCCAAACAAAAGAAAGATTAACAAATGGAATCCTGATATAAGGCTACAAATGGCAAAAGGTTTCCTACCCACTTATTCTTGCAACCACACAAAGATGGCAAGGACTTCTTTTCAGGCCAATCCCAATACACTAATTCTCCCTCTTTCTTTAATGGAGAGACCTTAACCAAAGGTTGCAGTCAACTGTGAACAACCTTGGTAATGGTAGGAATGGGTCTCAAGACCAAGGGGCCTCAAAAGAAGGGAGCTACAACCAATCATCCTAAGGCAAGAATAATGACAAGCATCAGGAGAGAGATAAACATGGTGATTGGAGTAGGGACTGAAGAAGAGGAGGTAGTAGGCATCATTTCGATGCTAATTCTCCTTCCTCTTCACCTTCATCATCATACTCATTGTCCTTCCCCTCCAACTCTGATAGGAGAAGTAGAGGTTGGAACTATGGAAAAAGCCATAGAGATCATGATGGAGATGAACAGCAGCATAGGGATGATTGTAGATTCCACCAGGACAATAGGGACTAGGAACATGAATAATAGTTAAGGAAATAACGTGATAGAGAAAAATGGCACAATAGGACTCATCGTAAGCATCATGACCATGATAAGGGCCATAGAAACTATTATGACTACGTTGAGCCCCTGTTGGCTACAAGAAATATGTTGAACATTTCAGAGGTCATTAGAATTTCCACTAGGTGCTTGAAGGATAGTCGCATCAAATGGTTGGATATCAAAAATATTCCTAAAGTTTGAGGGGAAATCTAATTCAAATCCATGATGCCTATGCCTTGAAAAATGTGAAGAACAAATGGTAGAACCTAAAACTGTTCATAAGGATACTCATAAAGGAAGAAAAAGGTGGGTATCGGTCCTTGGAACTAGAATCTATTCTATGATGGAGTTCAATGCTAGAGCTATTCAATGACGAATACCAAACATACTCTAGAGTGTCCAATCTAAGAAGGCAAATCCAAGGCTAGAAACAAGGCACTCATGAATCCTTGGATGTGGCCATGGTTAGGTACTACTCTTTGTTGCACTAATGCCTAGGCCATGTATACTCCCAATGGGATCAACTATACCACATCTAACAAGCCAGCCAAAGTTTAGTGTTAAATTACCTTAATAATTGACTTTGTTGTAAGATTGTCACCTTGTCTGTGACTAACCTGCAAGTTGCATCTATGGAGAAATAGTTCAAAATTCAAAATATCATCAAGAAAAATAATAATTAGATTCAAATTCAATTAAAGACTCCACACTCATGACATTCACTCATAAGTAAAATCAAGAAGGCCTCACCTTAACTTCTAACATTAAGTTTAAAGATGAAAATGACTAATTAAACCAAATTGAAAGTGCATGAGTTTATAATAAATAACAAAAGATTACAAAGGAGATGCCACCTAATCTATGACCCTACTCTACTACCTTCATAATGCAACAACTTCACAACCTTCATAGCGTCACTAGTTGTTGATTATCAGAAACTATTAACAATCTTCCTTAACAATTTTAATACAAAAAAAGATTTAATTTGGTGTGGGTTTTCTCCTAAGTTTCTCAACCATACTCCTTCATAAATGAGCTTCCTTCCTATTTATACTAAAGAGGAACTACAATAATTAGGAAAATGGTCATTTTAAGAATCAATTGTTATCACAAATTTTGATAGCAATCTATTGCAGTATTGTCACATTGTATCATTACCTCTAGCATCTTTGATAGTTGATTTGAATTACTTCTTTTGACTCAAATTGATATCTCGATCTCTTCATGAAATGCTTCTCCCACAAAAATCTATGTGATCAATCCATATCACAACTACTACAAGGATTAAGCTCGCACAATTTCCTACGATACATAAAACTTAAGAAAGAAATTAATGCTTATTGATTTCTACCATTGAAATCGATTATCTTCGATAGGGTGAAGTAGTAAAAAATAAAAATATGAGTTTATAAGATTAAAAATTGGAGCATTACGATATTCAACGTAGCCTCTAACTAGCCTTTAGCCGATGCTTGGCCACAAAGATGAAAATAAACAAGTGACAAAAAAGAAAAACATTATCATGTATAATATATGCACAACTATCTAAATGGTAGTTAGAACAAACTAAAACTATAATTGATATGCTGCTGCAACATTCATAACATAATTCTGCAATTAAAAACTAAACACATAACATAAAAATCTAATATACATGTATAAACAAACAAAAATATCATTACATTCACTATCCATCATTAGAGTTAAATAACAATATAAAACAAAAAATTTAACTTATCCATAGCCTTAATAATGACTACATAGACATTCCATCAAGTAAAATAAAATTAAATTTGAGGTGTGTATTAAGCCTCTGAACCTTCATTCACTTCCATGTCCTCTTCAAAATGGGAGGGCTCCACCCCTTCATCATCATTATGAATTTAAGGATGAACATATCTCTTAATGTTCACAACCTTGTTATCCATGGTGATGAGGGTTGAGTTGACCCTCTCTAGCAGTATTAAAATCTCCCTCTATGTGGAATGGACTTCCTAGAGTTAGCACTAAACCTCATCTCTGAGCTCTTGGATTTATGTGACATATGGTACCAATGAAGAACCCAGTTCCCCCAATTCCTTAATGAATGGACCAACCTTCATGTAAATAGTTAAAGAATAGGAAAAGATGTCCATTTTTAGAACTAAAAGGTGAACTTTTTTCTCATCTAGAGTTCTAGAACTCCACACTTTCAAAGAATTGCTAAAATGAGGAAAGGAAAGAATAAATTCAAGGAATTGTCATTATAATGGTATATCAAATACTTGATTGAGAGGTAAGAAAAATTTGCTTTCTCCTCATACTTTAATACTTTCCTAACATGAAGTGCAAGGGTGAGTACATAAGTGATGTGCATAGAAGAAAGAATATTTGTTACTATCATCCTCACCATTACACGATGTTCAAGCCAAAGTTTCATAAAATGTAAACCCTACACTTGCAGCTACCTGGAGTCATTCTTCCCAATGAACTAATGGAAGAGCTCATACTTCTCCTCCATGCTTGCTCTTAGCCAAAAGATGTCATCCCCCACCCTGCTAGTTGGTAATCCAAACCACTCATCCAACTTGGCTTTCATGACCTTGACTCTTGTCTTCCTAACAGAACACATCAAATAGTATTTTGAAGGATCAACCTTCATCAAGTGTAGTTTAAGATTCCAGTAAAATTCCAAGACCTTCTCCTAGATGAACCAAGCAATGGGGTGCTTGATGAAAGCATCACAACCCATTATTTCTAGTTTTTATCACGCCATCACATTCATGTGGTCAAACCACTTGAAGTAATTGACCTCATAAGGCCAAGGTGAAATTTTTAGCCATTCACTCCTTAGTGCCTATAAATCAACCAGAATATTCAACATACCAAAATTATTAACAATTTTCTTACCTAAGCCCATGCTTACCTTTTCCTACTACTTGGTGCCCCATGATTCAACCATTTTATGGTAGAAAATCTATGCACTACAAAAAAAAAATATTAACATCATAGACTTGATTTAGAAAAATCTATTGGGTTGTAAATTAATTATATCCTAAGAAAGAATGGTTGGAATTGGGTGATGGAGGTTGATGTAGACATAAAGGCCCACTCCTTTTCATGATCCCTCCTAGGAAGATGCTACAGATCCAAGGAAAATGGAGGTCGTAATCAAAGAAGATGAAGGCCCTAATCTACGTTGCCCTACAGTTTTCACTCAACAAAAATAATTATTCCTCCACAAGATGGTGGCTTTCTATTATAGCCGCCACCTTACTATTTACCTTTTTATTTTTTAAAATTTTAACTGTATTGATATCCATCATGAGCTCGATGTGAATCATAATATTTTGGATCAAATTGCATCGATCCATTGATATGGATCGATATATAACATATTTAGCTCACTGACGTATCAATCTATATCAAATTGCACTAATAATACTTGAGACACTCAAGAAAATTTCAAACATATCGATTCCCATTAATCTATGCTATACAAATCAGTATGTTTAATATACATATCGAATTATGTCAAAGCTACGATATTCAAATGTAAAATTTTTAACAAAATTTGTACATGATGACATCATATCGATTTAATCGGTATGGATCGATATATCCATTATATCTAATACCAATTTAAATCAATCAAATTAATACTTAAGTTGATAACCTCACTTTTATCTTTCAATTTATCAAACCATATTACTGGAATCAGTATCCCTTGATTTCTCTTGTAGGGAGACATCAACCCCTCAATATCCCTCGATATGACCAATTCCAAGGGTTTTAAGTTTTCTATCTAACTTCTATGGACATCAATGCCTTGATATCCCTTGATAGAGTAATTTATCTTAGTCACCCTAGATTGCAAAACTTGATATTAATTGATATCAGTGTGATGATTTTATTTACTACTATGTATAGTAGTACTGGAAGCCTCAAATCTAGCAAATCTTAGTACCATCATTGGCCATCATAGTAGGGATCTTAACCACTAAAACCTATGAAGAGCATAATGGGGAACACATGTTAGACACTTGTACTAAGAGTGTCACTAAACATAATAAATGACCATCCAAAAATAAAGAAAATTGAAAGTGAAGCAAAAAGAGAAAAATAAAAATAGGAAAAAATAATACTAAGGTAAGAAGTATCATGAGGCAAGGGAAAAAATAAGCCAAGGAAGATGAGAAAAAATGAAATTAAGTAGTAGAATACCTAGTAAGATAATTCATTCTATCAATACTAGTTTCATATTCTAGTTGAAAGGTGAAAGATTACAAAGTCAATAAGAACAATTGGTTCTCCATCTTGAAACACTCTGCTTATGGAAGGAAGTTCTTATGGGATGTGGAAAAGTGTGAGCCATGTGCATCACTCAAACCATAAGGTTCTTATGGAAGTGTGATCCTACTCATGATTGAAGATGCTTGTGGAACCTTGTCACTTGTTTTTTTAAAAAACCAAATTAGGCCTACTTTAATCATGAAGTTCTTGTGGGAGAAATTTTTTACTTAAAATATATATGATGGTGCCTCACTTAAATATTGATGATATTTCTCATGCTAAAGCACCTTTATGGCTAGTCCAAATATGACACATCCTTTTCATATTGACATATCAAAAAGGTAGTTACTAGAACTAGTCATGAATGCTTAAAATCCAAACTTAGTCACTATTCCTATGATTCATGAAACTTAGAAACCCAAAGAATATTGAAAAGAAAAAGAAAATAATGAATTGAAATTATTATTATTATATTAATCTAAGCCTCACCCTTAGATGGATTTTTAGTTTAAAGCTACCTACCCCAAGGTGGGGGAAGTTTGCCTTCTCCCTTACATTCCAAAAACGATGCTAATGAATTCTTTAAATATCCAACAATACAATTTACTACTATCCTTTACATTTTTCAAGGTGAAATTTTTGGACTACAATTCTTTACTTACTAAATTACAATATTACATAAGGTTCATGTTGAAGGTTACTACCTAGAGCTTGGACTTCTAATTGGCTTGTTTCATTTCCTTTATCTTCATTAGGATAAGTTGGTTCGCTCAACTCTACTAGTTCATCCTCTCCCAATTCCTCAGTATGCTATAATTTAAGTATTTTTCCATTGACTAGAAATGTGTTTGATGAATCATCAATAGGTGAGATTAAAACACTTCCATTAACATGGGGTTGTACCACTAGATATGGGCTTTCCCACCTAGTTGTTAACTTGCTTGGAAATTTATGTAATCACATATTATACAAAAGAACTTTATCACCTATTGAAAAGTGTTTCCTAAAACCATTCTTATCATGTAAATTCTTCATTTCCTTTTTTATATTTTTTTCTTATCAACGACATTCATCCTTATTTCATCAAGTTCATGTATTTAAATCATTCAAGAGGCATGATTTGTTTCTTCATCAAAATTCAATTTTTGTGCTAAACATAAAGATTAGTATTTAATTTCTATAGGAAATAAACATTTTTTCCATAAATTAATTAAATAGGTGAATATGCTAAACTTGGTTTATATGTAATTCTATAATCCCAAAGTGCATCTTATAATTTTTTAAAGCAATCCTTCTTTTTAGCACATACAGTTTTGGTTAATATTTTTAATATAAGTCTATTTGCATTTTCTACTTGACCACTTGTTTGAGGATGATAGGTAGTAGCTATCTTATGTTGGATTCCATAAGACTTCAAGAATTTCCCCATTATTCTATTTACAAAATGAGTTCCTTAATCGCTTATGATCGCCTATGGAGTTCCAAAGAGTGTTAAATATTTTCTCTAAGGAAAGATACTACTACTTTAACATCATTTGTTAGGTGGCTTTAGCTTCTACCCATTTAGTAACATAGTCTATATAAACCAAAATGTATTAACATTCATTACATGGTGGAAATGATCCTAAAAAGTTTATACCCCACAGATCAAATGGTTCAATTATTAAAATTGGGCTTAGTGGCATTTCTTGTCTTTTAGTTATGGCTCCTATTCATTGGCATTTATCACATTCTTGTACATACTTATGAGCATCTTTAAATATTGAGGGCCAATAAAATCCACTTTGCAAGATCTTGACAGTAGTGCATCTGCTATCAAAATGACCATCTTCAAGGTCATCATGCCACATATGTAGAATTACCTATTGTTCATCCTCAACCACATACCTTCTTGCTACATTATCTTTACATATTCTGTAAAGGTATGGTTTACTCCAAATGTATTTAGATATTTTTCTTTAAAAAATATTCCTTTTCCTCCTTATTCCATTAATTGGATTTTTCATACTAGCAAGATAGTTTGCTATATTAGCAAACCAAGGATCCTTCTTTATGGAAAAGAGTTATTCATCTCAAAATTCACCATGAGATATTTCTTTTGTTCTATTTTCATCTGTCTTTTCTAATCTAGAAATATTGTCTTTCACAACATTTTCTCTACCCCTTTTATCTAAAATTTCAAGATCAAATTCTTGGAATAATAGGCACCATCTCAATTCTTGCATTTTCTATTTTTTTAGTAGTTAAAAATTTAATGGTTGAATGTTCTAGTCTTATATCCTATTAAATGATGTCTAAACTTATCTAAAACATACATAATGGCTAAAAGTTCCTTTTTTGTAGTTGTATAATTTACATGGGCTTAGTCTAGACTTTTAGACACATAATAGATTACTCGTGGATTATTATCAATATATTGTTCTAAAACTACCCCTACAACGGTGTTGCTAACATCACATATTAAGTCAAATGGAAAATCCAAATTAGGTGCATTAAGTATAGGGGCAATGGTTACTCTTTTCTCTAATTCTAAAAATGCTTCTTGCCAATTATCAATCCATACAAGAGGAGCATCTTTTTCAAGGAGCATATAAAATGGTTTAGCAATTTTTGAAAAATCTTAGATAAATCACCTATAACATCTAGCAGGTCCTAGAAAGGACCAAAGAGTCTTTAAATTAGTTGGAGTTGGAAGTGTAGATATTACTTTCACTCTTTCTCCATCCATTTTTATCCCATCCTTAGAAATAACATGTCCTAATACTATGTCTTTCATAATCATTAAATGACTCTTTTCCCAACTTAATTTTAAATTTTTCTCTATACATCTATCTAAAACACATTCTAAATGTTGTACTATTTGTTCATATGTATCCCCATACACCAAAAAATCATCCATAAATACTTTAATGTAATCTTCTAACATATTAGAGAATACTAATATCATAGCCCTTTGGAAGGTAGTAGGTGCATTACAAAGGCCGAAACGCATCCATTGGTAAGCAAAAGTTTCATACAAACATGTACAGGTTGTTTTATGCTGGTCCTCAAGTGCAATGACTACTTGATAGTAACCACTAAACACATCTAGAAAACAATAAGAGTCATGCCCTTCTAATTTTTGTAAAATTTGATCTATGTAAGGTAAAATAAAATGACCTTTCTTTGTGTTATGATTAAGTTTCCTATATTCTACACAAACTCTTCATTTTCCACATTTTTTAGAAACTACCATAATAGGACTTACCCATTCACTATTAGCTATTAGATAAATAATTCCTTCCTTCCAAAGTTTTGAAATCTCATTCTTAATAGTTTGTTTTAAAGCTAGATTATTTTCTCTTGAGGGAATTCTTACTAGTTTTACATTATCTTCTAAATAGATATGATGTTGGAAAATGTTGGGTGAGATTCCTTGATGAAGGTCCTCATAACTCCATGTAAGCGCCTTAGACTTGCTATGTACGACTGCTAATAATTTTTCTTCTTTCTTGTCAAAAAGTTGGAAATTTATTAGTAATGGTTTATTATGATCAAGAAAAATCTACTTAAGAGTACTAGGTAATTCTCTAAGATCCAAAGAATCAATGTTTGGTGATTGAATTACTTCTCCAATGTTCCCTGAGCCCAAATTCAAAATCTGATCAATGAGATCTTGTTCTTCTTTTGTAGAGGGATCTAAAGATCCTCCCTCATAATTGTTTAGTACCAATGTTTTCCTATCTTGGGTCATTGCTAAAGTGGGTATTGTATAGAGAATTCTTGCTTCTTTCAAATATTGATTCAATCAATCCTCTTTTGCCTTATCATATACATTTAGCATAAAAGTAAGATTAGCAAAAGATAATTGGAGTTGCCCTAATCTACAATTGATCATNATTAGCAAAAGATAATTGGAGTTGCCCTAATCTACAATTGATCATTTCATCATCTATTGCTAACCAAGGTCTACAAAAGATGATGGGAAAACAATCTAGATCTTTTACCTCCAAAACTACAAAGTCAACTGGGTATTTTCCTATTTCAACCTCTATTATGAAATCTTCCAGTATTTCTATATGTTTTACATTAGAACCATCAGCCAAAGATATTGTGGTGTTTACCTTTCTTATATCCTCTAAATTAAGTGACATAGACATTTCAAGTGGCATGATATTGATACTGGCTTCTAAATCTAATAGGGAATTCTTAATAATATGTTCATTTATTTTAATTGGAATGGTAGGAACCCCTGTGTCTTGGTATTTTGAGACCTCATGAATTTTTATAAGTTGAGAAAGATTATTAACTAAATAAACTTACTTAGGAATATTTTCTTTTCTTCTCTTAGTGCATAGTTCCCTTAAGTACTTAGCATAAAGAGGTGTGTCCTTTATTGGTTGTTCTAAAGGAATATGCAAATATAATTCACTAAACATTTTCTCTATATGGGATTTAGTTGTGTAGTCATCTTGCAATTATTTAGGAAAAGGAGGTAAACTTATTTTTCTAGGCAATAGAGAAGAGAGTAATGGTTGTTCTCTTTCCCTAATTAGTTGATTTTTTTCCTCCTTATTTAATACTTGTGGCTAAACTTCTTTTTGTGTCTCAACTTCTTCAAATCAAACCTTCTGTTGGGGTTTATGCTTAATAGTCTTTCCACTCCTAGTAGTGATGAAATGTAATTGTTCTTTACCCTTTCTTTGAGAGGTACGAGTTTGGCTCAAGCTGAGAAGGTAATTCATTCTTTAATTAGGTCTTGAAATCTTCTCCTTGTTTCACTCATGAATTACCTACTTTCTCAATGAAGGAAGTAAGACTTTGGGTAGTTTATCCAAATGTTTATTAGCTGGATTCTGAAATGGTCTAAGGTTATTTTGATAATATTATTGTTAACTAGCTAGTCTTTGTGAAAATGTGATTGTTGGTTGGCTTCTATATTGTTGAAAAGGCTTCACCAATTCTTGCACTTCCTCATGATAATATGATAAGGCTAGACAAGTGGTGCAGTCATGTTATGGGTTACCACAAAGGCTACATACTTCACTTTGTACTACATAAGCTTATTTCCTTATTAATCATGTCAACTCATCCACTTTTTTATTTAATTGTTTAGCTTGTTGGATCATGCCTTGCATGATGTTGGGTTTCAGCCATCTCTTGCTCTGATCTACTAATGAATCTATGATTCAATAGCTGATGAGTCATGAATTTGCTAGTTGTGATATCGCTACTGTGATATCATAGCCATGATTTCCCAGTGTCTGTGATATTGTTGTCGTGATATCACAGTCGTGATATTGCAGTCATGATATCACAGCCATGATATCGCATGGGTTGCGATATCACAACCACGATATCACATCAGCTGCAATATCGCGTACGTGATATCGTAGCCTACCTTAATTTCTATAAATAAGAGGCAACTTTCCTTATTCTATCATCTAGTTTTCAGTTCCTTAGCCAAACTCTTACAGTTTTCCCTTTCTAGAGTTAGAATTATTTTCCAATGTATGCCCGTAGTGTGGTGATTGTAATTGTACAAAATCCTTTATTCGAGTGTGATGTACTTGGACACACACATGACTGGAAATAAAGATCAAGATTACTTCATCATTGTAGCATTCACTTAGCTTACTACTTTCCTAGTTAATATCTTCTCACCCTTAAACTCATGTTAAAATCCGGAATGAGTATGAGTTGACTACGAGCATTTCAGTATGACTACTTGGCAACCCAGTAGCGTACCTAGGATCTGCGCTTGGTAATCCCAGTGGTAGTCATGCATGAAGTCTAAGATGTGTATGGATAATCAAGGAACAGATGCTCATCGCACTTAGGCTAGATTAGATTCTCTCACCCTTCTCTCTTAACTTAGTAATTATTACTTTCCATTGCCTTCAGGAGTAGCGTTAGATTAGGAACGACATCATACACCTCACTCTGGACTAAACCATACGTGACAAATATAATACTAGTCCAGGTGGGAAGACAATGAACTATGACCTAAGGCTAACTGTCTAGGTGCCACAACTAGCCCATCTATGGAGTTTGACTAAATCACGTGTGAAAATTCTTGTATTCGTATGATTGAGTGTAGGGGTACCTTGCCACTCATCATTGGCACCGTTGCCGAGGAAAGTGCTAGTTATCTAGATTAGTTATATCGTACAAGGTCGCTATATAGGAATTAACGATATATCTTTTAAGAAGAATTAATTACAAAAGATCACATACGAATTCACACATAGCTTCGGAATCATGCCTCTCCTACAAGACTATAATAATGCCACATCTAGTGAGGAAATTCATTGGAGAACCAATGAATTATCTGACAATGAAGATTGGAGTACGTAATCTGAGGTGGGGATTTCTTATAAACATAAACTAAGGCAACATCATCCCAATGCATGAAAGCGTAACTTACTCGATGACAATAAATCCCCACTAGCCACTACAAGCCTAACGCAAATACAAGAGTCTATTCAAATCTCTCGTAGGCATTGTAAAGAGAGCCATCTACCCAGGCTCGATTTAAACAACTTCCCTAATTTTTTAGGAGGCTATGACTTAGATCCACAACAACATTTACAAGCCTTCTATGATGCCTGTACATGGAACAACATTGATAACGGTTGGCAAAAACTCAAGCACTTCCCTATGACACTCATTGGCCAAGCAAAAGTATGGTATAGATCATTAAAACCCAATTCAATACGACATTGGTCAACAATGGTAGAACTTTTTAACGAAAGATATCAAACCTACGTAAGAGTGTCAACCTTGAGGAAACAAATCCAAGAGTGGAAACAAGCACAACATGAACCCTTGGACATGGCCTTAGAAAGATATTATGCATTGTTAAATAATTGTCTAGGCCATGGGTTCTCCGAGGAAAGGCTAATGTACCACATCATTGATGGGCTTCATGATGAAACAAGAGAGACCTTAGGAATGTATGCC
>MNCI01033933.1:134232-156334 GCA_015680685.1 Gnetum montanum | reverse complement strand
GTTCAAAATCCTGTTTCTCCAACTGGGCCAACATACTCTATCTTACCACATTACCATTCTCCACAATACTATCAACCCATGTCTTCAACACAACCACCACCTTGTGTACCTTACACTTCTCCTAATTTTTAGCATTCTCATACTTTCCCTCCTTCTACATTGCCACCAACTGTTCCTAAGGTGTCTGCACCACTGCAACAACCCATGAACGTAACTTGTACTACTACTACCAACAGCAATGAGAGGCCTCCTCCATGTCAAAAGCGTCCCTTATTTAAACATGACTATAAGAAGGGCCAACATCATTCCGAGGCCACTGCACCCTCCAACTTAGCACAAGTCTAACACTGTCGTGCACCCTTACCTTCGAACCCAATGCCTCATGTCACTTCATCAAGGCCACCAACTAACACTCCAACAACCATACAGCCCAATGAACACAATCATGGAAGGCAACATCCCGATCCTTGCATGCCATCTAACAATCCCAAATATCATAGTGGGTTAACTTGTTATCCAAGAACCACATCTCATAAATTCCCCCACTATGCTTACTACAATCAAGTGTGTGAAACTCGATGGGGTAAGTATGGCCACGTTCCAATATTTCCAACATGCAAGGATCCCCATTGTCATTTAATAATCCTTGCCATCTTGATCTGTTTAGCTATGAGGGATATCCCCCATTCTAAATAACAAGCAGGATTAATTAATACTTTTCATTTTCTTTAATTTTACAACTTTTTGTTTTACAGTTTTTCATTTTTCAATTTCTTGTTTTATCTTTTTGTCTTTTTACATTTTTATAAGTAATCTCATCTATGAATAAAACACTTATGTGGCTTGTTGGTTGAGGTGTGTTCTATGTTATCGAGTCTCGAGTCATCAATTATGGGGATAGTGAGCCCATTACATCCACTCATCCATTCTACAAATAAGAGGTTCTATTTGAGGGTACAATGACATTCTTAAAGCTTAAAATTAATTTTTTGTTCATTGTTCCTAGAGTGAAGAAGGATGGACCAAGAGGGAATGATTAGGGTGTGACACCAAGGGGACTTGTGGATTCTCTTTGGTGATGTCTGTGGGAGTTATCATGCAACGTGGTTGTACTAAGATCCTTGTAGATCTAACAAAAAATGGGAGTAAGAGTAATCAAAAGGGCACTCAAAAATCCAAAGCTATTCTAGGGGGTTCCACTAGAAAGACATGCACCCATGCCTGAAGGTTGGTGACTTCTCTGGATTCAGTATTCAAAAAAAAAAGAGAAAAGAAAAAAAATAAGAGAGAAGTGCCACAAAACAAAAATCATTCTTCCCTTGAAGAAAATGCCAAGTGATCGTATGCCTTGTTGTTTTGGTACTCTCATAGTCATTCATCATGGGCTGAAACAATGTGATGTCACTGGTCAGAGGAATGGACTTGGCCCTCATCTTGGAACAATGGGTTAATGACACCTTAATCATGCTTTAAACGTAGGATTCATTGTGCCCTGAGTCAATTACCTCATGTCCCAATCTCTACGATCCCTTCTATACTTCGTCTCATCTCACTATTCATGTAATTGTAGCTTGTGTTGTGTGTAACATAGAATTCTTACCTCATTCTGGTGATATTTACATGTGTGTGTTTTGTAGAATCAGTGTGGATTACATTTAACCCTTCTAGTGCCCACGGACACTTCAAGTGTGGTTACACAAGGGCATTATAGGTTGAAACATGCTTTAGGGAGGACCCCCTTGTGTAATTTTTTGTAATCTTCACTTATGACATAGCTCACACACATCATTTCTTACCCTTAGCATATTTTCAAACTATTTTCTTTCCCTACTACTATCCCTCTGAATAATCACGTTCCTGTGTACCATTACATGACCTTTTTCTTTACCACCCAAGGTCCTTCTTGCTAAAATCCACAGATCATTATTCATGCCTTCCAAACCATCTACTTACCCTGGAACCCTTTAAAAATCATCCAGATGTCCTTAGTTTACATCATTTAATTTCAAAAGAAATATTAAAAATTCGGTACATTCTCTAAGTGCCCTAACTTCAATGAAAATATATATACGTGACCCCCTTGTGCTAATCAACATCATTTGTAATTGTTCATGTAGGGGAAGTTTTTCAATTCCTCTCTATGACTCGTGATTGCACATCCCTTGCTTTCATACCCATAACTCGCTTGCTGGTACTCCAATTTTCATTTTGTTTGAACCTACTTGAACCTGGAGTGTTCAGCTTAGTCGTGGGGGAGGGGCACATGCCGAATAGTGCATAAATGTTTTGAAATTCATCATCTCCCAAAGGACATATTTAAGGATAATTAGTTGTAAAATTAAGAATAAAATGTGTCAAAAAAATTTCATCCCCTAGCTATACCAGAAATTAAATGTGGAAACCACCTAAGCAAAAAGGACTCAACATCATAATCTTTCAGGGACATGTTCTTCCAATAATTAACATCACATGGAAATAAAGTAAATCTATCAAGGCAAGCAATAAGGTATAACCTAACTTTGGCAACAACCTTACTAAGAATTGGCCTCGTGTGATTGTAGATGGCCCCAAAACGTGGACACTAGGAAGGTCCTGCTCAAGGTACGATCAAACAACCTAGGAGAGTTAAAGGAAAAGTTCCTGCCGAACAACATGTAGAGCAAGAGGAATAATCATTTAGTATCCACCAATAAGACCCTGCTACTATACGATCAAGGCAAGCAGAAGGAGGAGCTGCTGCAGTGCCTAAATAGGGACAACATCTCAAGTTGCCCTAGGATTGTGTTTAGGCTATCCATGAAAGGTCCACATTCACTACGGTGATTGTGGAATTAAATTTTGAATCTTTTACAAAGTTTGCTCTTGAGGCTATTAGGGACCACCTCAAAGGGTCTCCCTTATGGCCTATCCTCTCTGCAAGCGGTGCTTGGTACTTAGGGGAAATGTACCAATTTTGGCACAACAAAAAAAAAAGAAAAGAAGGCACCACAGTTAACATTTGTGATGTGACTATTGATTTCTCTGTTCAAGCCATTTTGGAAGTATTAAACCTTTCGAATACATGGTCAAAGGTTGCTCAGAACCAGCTGGACACTTTCAGAACCAAGCAACTTAATAAACTATTGACAAAGAATAAAAGGGTGGCAAAAGAAAAAGAGAAGGCTAACTGGGATGCCTCTATGGCACAAGCACAAAATTACACACACACCAAGGCACTCAAGGCCTTACAAGAGGAGAAACTCCAGGCCATACTTCAACGCCATCAAATCCCAAGACCTAGAGTGCAAGAAAAGGGAAAGACACCTATGGAGGAGCTACCACCACCATGAACTACATGAGTTCCACCAATTTTCTAATCATAGGATTTCTTTTATGTTGTGTCTCAATTTTTTTCTAACTCCACACTGTGGCATGAATCCATTCTAGTCAGTCAATAATCCCATACCTATCCACTGTGTAATCAATGAAGCTTGTTCTCTCTATAACTTGAGGACAAGTCTTCATTTAGTCATGGGAGTATGATAAGTCATGAATTTTCTAGCTATGATATTGTTGTCATGATATCACAGCCGTGATATACCAGTGGCTGTGATATCGCTGTCGTGATATCACAACCATGATATCGCATGGGCTGCGATATCACGTACATGATATCACAACCTACCTCAATTTCTATAAATAAGAGGCAACTTTCCTTGTTCTATCATCTAGTTTTTAGTTCCTTAGCCAAACTCTTGCAGTTTTCCCTTTTTAGAGTTAGAATTATTTTCCAGTGTATGCCTGTAGTGTGATGATTTTAATTGTACAACATCCTTTATTCGAGTGTGACGTACTTGGACACGCACATGACTGAAAATAAACATCAAGATTACTTCATCATTGCAGCATTCACTTAGCATTAATTATTTAATTAATTGTTATTTACTTCTTTCCTATTTAATATCTGNTAATTATTTAATTAATTGTTATTTACTTCTTTCCTATTTAATATCTACTCACCCTTAAACTCATGTTAAAACGCGAAATGAGTACGACTTGATTACGAGCATTTAAGTGTGACTACTTAGTAACCCAGTAGCATACCTAGGATCTGCGCTTGGTAATCCCAGTGGTAGTCATGCATGAAGTCCAATATGTGTATAAATAATCAAGGAATGGATGCTCATCACACTTAGGCTAGATTAGATTCTCTCACCCTTCTCTCTTGGCTTAGTAATTATTACTTTCCATTGCCTTCAGGAGTAGCGTTAGATTAGGAACCACATCATAAACCTCACTTTGTACTAAACCATACGTGACAAATATAATACTAGTCTAGGTGGGAAGACAGTGAATTGTGACCTAAGGCTAACTATCTAGGTGCCACAACTAGCCTGTCTGCGGAGTTCGACCGGATCGCACGTGAAAATGCTCGTATTCGTATGGTTGAGTGTAGAGGTATCTTGCCACTCATCAATAGCCTTCTTCCAATATTACATTTAAGATATGTCCACCACATGTAAAGTCAACATTTTGCCTACAATATGCTAATAGGCCTTCTACAAAGAATTGAATAAGTTGATTGGCTAGAAATCCATGATTGGGATTCTTCAAATATAACCCCTTAAACCTATCAAAAGTACTCACGTAATCTTCATCTTCTTATTGCATAAAACTCATTAATTGCTTTCTTAATGAATACATCCTAGAATTAGAGAGAAATCTTTGGAGCACAGTAGCCTTGAATCCATTCCATGAACTAATTTTCATCTTAAGAGTTTATAGCCAAAAATTAGCTTTATCTTTCAAGGTTGATTTAAAAGCAATCATTTTAGTTCTATCCTCACTTTGAGATGCTAGCATTACTATTGTGGTTTCAAATTCTCTTATGTGAGTAACCAGATCTTCATCATTTTCCCCCATAAAGATAGGTAATAAATGAATGTTTTTAACCTCTACATCTCTTCCTTGTGGAAAAAATAATGGTCCTTGAGGGATGACTAATGTCCTTTGATTTAATAAATCCCCAATACTTTGTCCTTGGTAGGCCTATCCAACCATAACATTAGAATCTAGAATACCAAAGGAAAAAGGAAATGAACCAAAAGAAAGCGGAGGAGGTGTATGATGTGAAGGAGATCTAATTGTAAAAGTGGTAATTGTTGTTGGGTTCACAATAGGACTTGGTATAGAAATAGAGGCTATTGATGTAATCAAGGTTTGCAAATTTAAGGTATTTATAAGTTGGGTAGTTCCTCCCATTGTAGTTACATTACTTAATATTTGGATAAAACTTAGACTTTGGAAATCTACCACCATAGTTGAACTCATAGTTTGCATTGTAATGGTTGAAATATTAAATAGAGGATTAAAATATGTGAAAAATCTAAATTCTATCCTTCCTTTTTCTGTTGAATCTCTTTTGTTGGAATGTTGCTCTTCAAGAGAAGAAAAAGGCTTAGGATTTGATTGTATTTTTTCCTCTTGATCTTGTCTTAAATTAGCTCATGTACATTTATAAAGACTAAGAGTATTCCTAGGAGGTTGGATTTATGTTTGTTTTTTAGGTTGCTTTGTTGGTTTTATTTAACAATCACATTCTTCTTTAGCACATTCATGGGCTACCAATCCTAAGACTCTATAAATTAATTTAATTACTCCTACAATTGCTGCCATGATTGCAAATTTCTTAATAGTTTCTGCAAGTTGGGCAATAAGAAGGGTTCATTCTTGGGATTGTATTTTTTGCCTTGTTTTTAAATTCTTTAATACAAGAAAAATAATTAAAAGAAACCATTTCTAGAACTACTTAACAAAACAAAATAAAATAAAATAAAAATAAAGCATACCTATTGAAAAGTACTAGATTTACAAAATGAATTTGAGAATGTAGAAAACACTATATGACAATTAACTCTATTGGCCTCCTTGGAAACAGTGCCAAATTGACAAGCCAACAAAAATTTAGTGTTGAATTACCTTAATAATTAACTTTCTTGTAAGATTGTTACCTTGTCTATGAATAACCCATGAGTCGTATCCATGGAGAAATGATTCCAAACTCAAAAGATCATTAAGACAAGTAACAACTAGATCTAAATTTAATCGAAAACTCTAAACTTATGACTATCACTTATAAGTAAAATCAAGAAGGCCTTACCTTAACTTCTAACATTAAGTTCAAAGATAAAAAAATTGATTAAACCAAATTGAAAGTACATGAATCTATAATAAATAATAAAAGATTATAAAAGAGATGTCACCTAATTTCTAACCCCACTATGCTACCTTCACAATGAAACAACTTCACAGCCTTCATAACATCATTGGTTGTTGATTGTCACAAAGTGTCAGTAATCCTCAACAATTTTAATATAAAAAGAAGATTCAATTTGGGATGGGTTTTCTCCTAATTTTTTCATCTACCCTCCTTCATAAATGAGATTCCTTGCTATTTATACTAAAGAGAATCTACAATAATTAGGAAAATAATCATTTCGGAAAACAATTGTTATCACAAATTTCAATAGCAATCTCTTGTAGTCTTGTTGCACTATATCGCAACTTCTGGTATCTTCAATACTCAATTTGAATTACTTCCTTTAATCTGAATAGATATCTCAATCTCTTCATGAAATGCTTCTTCCACATAACTCTATGTGATTAATCCATATTGCAGCTCTTACAAGGATCTATATAATTGATGTTAATTCCTATAGCTTCTACAATTTCTTACAATACATAAAAATTAAGAAAGAAATTAATGATTATCAATTTCTACTGCTGCAATTGATTATCTTTAATAGGGTGAAATGGTAAAAAAAATATATGAGTTTATAAAGTTAAAAACTAAAGCATTGCAGGGTTTAATAATACCATAGATGAGCTTAGAACTGAAATAAGGAGAACCCTTGGGGTTTATGCCCAATGAAGACTTTTTGAGCTAAGGGCTCATCAAATTTAAAGGCTCATTGAGCAAGTGGCCAAAGAGGAATGAGAGATGAAAAAATGGAAAAGTGTAGAAGAATATAACAAAGACTTCTCCATTTGCAACAAAGAGGTTTTTTTCTATGAGAATGAAGAGGAGGCACCACTTGATGAAGTGGTGCAGAGTAACATCTTGTTGATCCAAAAATATATGACTAAAATACTGGCTAAGGTTGATAAGATGTGGGACTCCTTGGATGAGAAGTTCCAAATGGCTCTAAAGATTACAAAGGAACATAGAGATCAAATAGGTAGCGGTTATGAGCAAATGAAGAAGAAGGAGGTTGAATGAGAATATTGCAAAGATAAGGGCAAAGTTACAACATTAGAGGAGGTTGCAGATTCAGAATCTAATGATGATGTGTGTGATATCTATTAATATGAACATTCCAAGAGATGTTGCCCTATATTGTCACACTTACAAGAATCTAGGAAGTATGCTTTAAATCTTATATTGGTAAAATGACAAGCACCCAAGAGGTTGCCTTATCCACAAGGTAACTATTAGTAGCAGTTCTACCAATAAGCTTACTATCCAAATGGAGAATCACCTAAACCTCAAGAATAGTACTAATAGTGACAACATTGACACTCATGGGGGATGCCACCTCCAGGACAGTAGTACCCTTATCACAACCCTAATCCTTATGGGTACTACATTCAGCAGCTAGTCTCTCTATGTAACTCTTCTACTCACACTTCCTTTCCACACCACTACTACCTTCTAGAGCACTACAAAGCACCTTCTCATAGAGAGGAGTTTCCATTTTCTTTCCATCCTCCTCAACATCTATCCACTCTTGCATCACCATCATCAATCCCTCTACCATGTGCTTTATTAATGCAAGATGAAATACTTGCCCAATCATAGCAAATAAATGCTACAAGGGCAATAAACTTATAACGAGCTCCTTAGTTGAGTGGTCCTGAATCCAAGCCTCACAAGAGGCCATTTTTTAGAATCAATAGTTGTACGAAGCCCTCTCAAACACCTATGGCTATTAACCCTACTACTTCAACCTCTGAAACTCCCATCGAGCAGCCTCCAAACCAAAATGCTTTCCAATTGCACACTGTAATCTTAACCCATGCAGTCACAAATTGGATAAACATTGGCCATCTTTCCAAGAAGAGATTAGATCCTAGAAGTCTTCTTTTCTACCTACAAATTTCTAGAAATAAAATCTATAAGGCTCTTTTGGATTCAAGTTCTAGAGTTAACTTGACTTCACAAGAGAGATAGAAAGCTTGGAACCTACCTTTCTTGTAAAAGAGCAACATCAAATTGGAGCTGGCAAAACAATCCATCATTGTTCCTTTAGGATTGATGAAAGACATCTTACCACCATTTCTGAATGGTCCTATCCTACTAATTTCCTAGTGATCCATGTGAAGAATTACAAAGGGGACTTTCTTATCATCATGGAAAGAACATGGCTAAGTACTATCGATGCTAGGCTAGGGATTTGAGACCTTTCTTTGGGGATTTCTAAGAAAAATGAATTTGGAAAGTTTGAGAAGAAGAGAGTTCCATGCATCTTGTACAATGACACAAGGTGTCATCATGTGCAAAGATTGTGGACCATAAGGCACATCACTTCAAGCATGCAATTAGTGTGTAGAGACAAAGAAATTTAGAGGTGCCTAGACATAGTAGTCAATAAATAGGAGTGTACCTAGTGACTAACAAAAAATAATGAGGCTAGATCAAAAATATGCATGGAACCATCTAAGAGCCTCACAAGCTCCTACATTGAGAGAATGGACAAGCTAGAGCAACTTCATCACTAACTCTCTTATGTGCAAAGTGAAATTGATTAGGGAGAGCTAAAGATCCTTGAAAGCTTTAAGAAAGAGCCCCTTGAGTTAAAGTCTCTACTAGTAGGAATGGAATATGCATTTTTGAATAATGGTAAGCTAGTAATCATCAATGCCACACTTTCTCTAGAACAAAAGACGAAATTATTGGAAGTTGTGAACAAATTGCCAACAAGCTTCATCTAGTCATATCATGAGCTAACAAGAATTGATCCTAGGATATGTCAACATAGAATTTATAGAAACTCATCCATCAAACCAAAGAGGTGGCTACAAAGATTCTTAAGTCCAAAACTCAAGTAAATCTTAAAGGAGGAGATTGAGCAACTTCTTAAGGTTGGGTTCGTTTACCCCATTATGGATAGCGAATGAATTAGCCAACTTGTTATTGTACCAAAGAAAGAAGAAAAGTGGAGATTTTTTATAGACTATCAACTATTGAACATGTCCACTTACAAATATCATTTTCCACTATCATTTGTGGACCAGGTGCCAAATACCATTGCAAAGCATTATTACTACAGTTTTCTGGATGATTATAATGGCTATACCAAATCCAAATTACACTAGAGGACCAAGCCAAGACCACATTCATAGGTCCTTGAAAAACTTTTGGATACAAGAAGATGCCCTTTGGCCTATGCAATGCACCCACTACATTCAAATGGTTTGTCCTAAGCATCTTCCAATAGCAAATCTGTAGCAAGGTAGAAGTCTTCATGGATGACTTCTCTACCTATGAGGCTACCTTTGAGTAAGCCTTAGACCACCTTGAGCAAGTGCTTCAAAGGTATGTGGAGACAAACTTGTGGCTCAATTGGCAAAATAGCCACCTAATGATCCAAGAGAGCATTGTCTTGGGGCATCAAATTTCAAACAAAGGGATCGAGGTAGATCTAGAAAATGTAAGGGTCATTCAAGGATTAACTAGATAGTTAAAAATAGTAAAAGATGTGAGGTTCTTTCTTGGCCACATTGGTTACTACAAGTGTTTCATTGAAAACTTCTCAAAGATCAACAAGCCATTGGTAAAGCTTACAAATAAAGATGCACCATTCATCTAGATCAAGGAATGTGAGAATGCATTCCAATAGTTAAAGTAGAAACTTGTAGAAACTCTAATTATATGGGCACTAAACTAATCTAGGCAAATTCACATCATGACAGATGCATGAAATTATGCCTTGGTAGTCATGCTTACATCGATGGATGATAAAAATGTCCATATTATATCCATTGTGCAAGCAAAAGCATTGTGGATGCACAACTAAACTACACAACCACTGAAAAGGAGCTTATGGCAGTGATGTACACATTAGAGAAATTTAGGCATTATATGCTTAAATAAAAAATTTTTGTACATACTGACCATAGTGCCATGCAATTCCTAATGAACTAGCCAATGATATGCCCTCATGTCATATGGTGGCTAGTGATCCTTCAACAATTTGATTTAATGATGGTTGATTGAAAGGAAATCAAGAATGTGGTGGTTGACCACTTGTCTTAGTTAAGATGGGATAGCAAAGAGGATGAAAGCCCACTATCTAATCAATTTCTTTATGAACTCCTCTTTAGTCATGTTGTTAATTCTCAAAATTCTAAGAGAATAAACTAATATGAAAGCATCCTCTCCTATCTACTCACATAGAAGATGCCATAGGAGTGGGACCACAAAAGAAAAACAAAAGTTTTGTTATTAGGCCAAACACTTTACAGAGATCAAAGGTAATCTTTACAAGAGTTGCATAGATTACCTAGTACAATGATGTATCCTTGATGTAGATTAACTTCAAGTCCTCCAAGATGCACATGAGCCCCTTGTGGGGAACACTATGTTAGGGGGAGACTAGCCATTAAGATCCACATGGTAGGATATTATTGGCTCATAATCTTCAAGGATGTCCATCACTTCTTTCATTTATGTGACAAATGTCAATGTGATTGAGGGATGACCACATGCATGGAAGGGCCTCAATAGTGGATCCAACCACTAGAGCCTTTCAATCTTTCAGGGATTGATTTCATGGAAGCCATTAGCCCTATGTCAAATGTAAAGGCGTACATCATTGTGGCTATTGATTACTACACCAAATGAGCTAAAGCCACTACCATCACTAACTATTCATCCTCTACTATGGCACGGTTTGTACAAAAAAATGTTGTAAATAGGTTTGGTAAGCTATGAGGACTAATTTCAGACAATGGAACATATTTTACTAGTGCCACTTTTTGAAAGCTCATGCAACACTTTGAAGTTGAATATAAATTAACAACTCCAAACCACCCCCAAGCCAACGGTTAAGTTGAGGTGACTAATAGGAAAATTACCAAGATAATAAATATAGGAAGGATTGGAGTAGTAAACTCAAAAATGCTCTTTGGGCTTATCGTTCAACATGAAAAATTCCTATTGGTTATTCTTCCTATGAGCTAGTCTATGGCAAACTTACAACTCTTCCCATTCAAACTAAGCTAGATACACTTTGAACAACTTGTGACCTTGACTTGGACCTAAGTCTAGCCCAAAGATAAAGACTGATGAATCTCAACACGCTAGACAAGAATAAATTAGTGGCCCTATCATTGAATGAAGTGCACAAGGCACATAACAAGAAATGACATGACCTTAGAATAAGGAATGTAAAGTTTTAACCAAGAGACATGGTGCTCTATTGGAACCCTGTGCATGTACCCCATTGCACTAAATTTCAAATGCTATGGGAGGGTCCTTATATTATATATGAAAATTTTCCATCTAGGGTCATGACAATATATCATCCTAATAGCCCAAATAAGAGATTATTAGTCAACATCCAACAACTTAAATCTTCCCTAGAGATGAGAACAACCAATAAGAATAATGCCTCAACTAATTTCCAAGCATGCTCAATCTTTCAGATCTCTCCCTTTCAAGTTAGTTGTAGGGGAAACAACCATCCATGTTAACATCCTACAAGTGGCTCCTCAGTTTTTCAACTTTTTTATTTTATATCATTTTTTATAAATTTTCCATTTTCTTGAATATTTGAAAACTTCTTTTATATTTTTTCTTTCTTTGGATTTTCTTACATGTTCTTTTCTTCTTTATTGTCATCAAGACTTTAGTGCCAAATGTAGTTGCTAATTGAGGGTAGTTAATTAAATTATATTGCTTAAAGTGATTGCTTAATGATTGGATTTCATCATTGAATTTTGAAATTGATTAATGGGACGTTGGTTTTTTTATGATACTAGGCAATGAGTTCATAACATCCACACATTTTACCAAAACTCTATGATGTTCTCTTGTTTTGGAAGCATGAGATCCTTTTTAATAACAACCTTGAAAGAAACTTGTGAGCTTGGTGCTCTCAAAACTTGGAATGAATCAAGTGGAATTGCCAATGACATGGCTACAAGAGAATTTGTCACCTTTTGTACCTACCTACCATCCTAGTTTTATGGATATTCTCATTAACTCCTCATCATTCCTAATGTCAACCAATAACAGGAAGCAATGTCTTTCCATGGTGTGGTTCCCATGAAAAAAAACAACAAAACACACAAACAACAACATGGGAATTCAAATCACACCCCTTCGATGAAATAATGGGCTACAAGAACTAGTTATGAGGCTAGAAAGACATGCTACCCATGCCTAAAGGCACCCCTCTAACTAAGGTCCTATTCACTTCCTACTTCTCTTCTCTTCTCTCTTTGGAATGGTGGGTGATCTTTGAGGATTTTCATGAACTCTAGGGGATTGAATAGTCTCAATGTACCAATGTGAAGTCACTAGAAGTGGTTGTTCTTGATTCCAACTAAGGATGGAACACTATCAGGTCACCTTAACTACACATTTTACAAAGGACTTCATGTGATTGAACTAAGGAACTCCATCTTACTCTCTCTCTCTCTCTCTCTCTGATTACCAATTCTATCCATCTACCACCTCATTACCTTCTATCATGATTAATCAATGTGTCAATTTTTGGTATGTCTCAATTCTTTGGTGATTTATTAGATGATTTGATTTTTAACAATCCATGATCATTAATAATCCTTGGGGCCTATAGACTCCTTGGTATGAGGGCATGCAAGGGCATTAATGGAATCATCATGCTATAGGAAAGACCCACTTACATATTCCTAAGTTTGAAAGGTTAAATCTCCTATCCCTTAGTCATTTTTGCTTTTAAGACCATTGTTTTTCACCATAAAACATCCAATTTTTGCACTCCTTGGCAATCAAACTCCATCAAGATTTCTTTTTCCCAATAAATTCCAAGCTCTCTTCAATGATTTATCTTTAATTTAGGCTTTTCTAGCTTCCTCAGAACTCTAATTTCATTACAAAACTCTTTTTTGATACTTAGTTTTTCAAGTGAAAATTTTTTCTCTACAGGTGCATCAACGCATCCTTGTCAACACAACCCAATGCATCCCCATCAATGCAGGGGAAAAATACTATAAATACACATTGATCCTTAGCCAAATTTTCACATTTTCAAATCTAATGCTAGAGGAATGTTTGCATTTTTTTGAGCCCATAGCACCTTCCAAGTGCCATAACTTGCCAACCGCTTATCTAATTCACCCTGTTCTTTGACCCTCAAGCTACTGGAGGTGAGCTTTACATTTTTGGGGTTACAAACCTATGGTTTATGATAAAAAAAATTCAAAATTTTTCTAACTCCTCAAGGTTTAACTAATAAAATAATATTAAAAATCATTAATCTACACCAAGTTAAACCTCAGCAACAAACTTGGGTAGATAAATTAATAAAATTATAATAAAATAACCAATCTACCATGATCACAACCAGCTCAACTATAACTTGTCAAATGCAAAAAAGTATCCAAAGTATTAAAAGTTACATATAAAGCCCAATGGCTCATGCTACTATTGAGCGCATGATGAAATTATGTGAACAATTGATGCAACAGCAGCAAGGTGAGACAAGTGGTGAAAAACCATTAGTCTACCCACTAACGTTGAGTCATCTCAATGAAGTTACAAGAATCATAAATTGGTTAGAAGAAACCACCTCATTATTTTTAATCCAAAGAATGCAAGGGCCCACAAAATCAAATTTGAGCACCCAATATGTTATGGTGTCCATCCTTAGGCAACAAGAGTTCCTAGAAATCTCCAAAAATGTTGCAACCTTCTTGGTGCATCTAGAGGAGGGCAAGGGGGCTATCGTCCTAGTGATATAGCACCATGGATAGGAAATAGCAGTGGAGATGGTGACCGATAGAGTGACCAAAGAACTTAATGCTCTTGCAGTAGTCATGCCAAACATTACTGCCCTCAAAGATGTGCATGCTTCCATAGGAGCTAGGAGTCAGAGGCTTAGCATAACCCAACATGAGGAAGTGTTAGACCAACTAGTGGAAACCAAGCAATTGCTTCTAGAGATCTTTGATCTCCTAAAAGAAATCACTGTAACCCAATTTGAGCTATTAGAATCCAAGGGCAAGCTCATCATTAAAAACATCCAACTCGGCCAGCCACTACCAAAAACCATCGATTGGCTACCAAAGTTGTAGAATTGAGAGCCTAATTGACCAATCCCACCATTCGTAGCCAAGCTATCACATGGGATGAAGCTTTCCTATAACTTCAAAACCAATTAAAGAGGCTGAAAATGCTAAAGAGATGGTGGTCTTTGACACATTCTTATGGAAATCCCTTGCTATCCTCATTAATAACGACTTGGCATAACCTGGCCTTAATGAAAGACATTCATCATCTATGTAATGTTGAGGAGAATAAAGACCACATGGTTGAATTTGTAAGATAGTAGTAGGAGTAGCTCACCAAGGTAAACATGAACTTGAGAAGATTGGCAATGAAGAACAAAGATTTATCAATGAAGGAAGTTCAGGTGCTTCACCAGAAAATAGCTATTGAGCTAGCCACCTAGAAAAATGAGGATCTGAAATTTGAATAAGTCAAAAATCATTACAAAGCTAGGTAGGGCTTCTCAAGGAAGTGAATGAGAAGGAGATCCAATTAGCCAAGGCAAAGATGAATGAGGCCTTCCAACAAAGAGGTGATGTATGGGAGTTGATGTTTAATGGTCCAAATGCATATAACAAAGTAGAGATCTACTTGAAGGAGTTACAAATCGAAGAAATGACAAAGTATATGGAGCTTACCAACCTATTCTATGCAAACTTGGTAATGATGAAAGATGGTAGGCCAAGGTTAGAATTGGAAAAATTGATGGCCAACTCATACCTCCTCTATGATGCCAAGTTCAAGCACCACAAGGATACCAAGTAGAAGCTAGAAATAACTAATGCTGAGCTTGAAGTTTTTAGGAGCCGAGTCACAGATCAACACTTAGTTGTTGAGAACCTGGCCAGGAAGATGAATGACTACCATGAGCTGCAGAACCTTGTAAAGATGTTCAATGTGAAATGTAAAGAATTTGCAATGTAGTTTATCAATGTGAAGGAGCTATTGCCCACAATGTCCTATTTGTGGGATGTTCTTGTACCAGCCCATATTAACGAAGTTGCATGGACTATGTACAACCCATGGAGCAAGGAGGAGAATATGAAGGCATTACAACCCATCGGAAGTAGCTACTACAATAGGATAGCCTCAGCCTAAGCCTTAGTGGCCATGACCATGTGTGTCAAAGCCTAGTGAAGGTCCTTCAACATCCTAGGAGCCTTCACCTCCTAGCACTATTTGATCGTCTCCTCTTCTTCAATAATCAAGAGGATTCTAGTTGTTCATTTTTGTAAGGATATATAATTTTGTTTTCAAGGATATCCATTTTTGTAATTTTTGTAATTCTGTACAATTTAGCACTCAAAGTCAATTAGTTAGAGTCTGTTAGTCAATAATTCAATACCTTTCCAACTTGGTAAGAAGATCAATCCTATTTTTGTTTACTTGAGAATAAGTTTTCGCTTAGTTCTAGGGGTATGATGATTTATTCGATAGGATACATTGATGTAGCCTTATCAATGCATGGTTAGATATGTTGATGTAGATGTGTCAACATAGTTTCTAGTATTGCCTATATAAATGTACATACCCATCGCATTTATGACACATTAAGTCAATAGAGTAACCAACTTTTTACAATTTTCTTCCACTAGAATTAGAATATTTTCTAAGTGTTTACAATAGGACTTCAAGGATTATATGGATCCTTATTCAAACAATGTACTTGAACACTTTGATGTATCAGCAATAAAGATGAGATTCTTGGAATTCCTTATAGTACTTAAAAATAGATTAATGATTTCTTTCATGCACTTTATTACTTATGCATTTTATATTCATGTCCTTAATTAATACATTTAATAATAACAGATAAGTATGATCATCTCAAACATTCTATTAATGCTTGGTAATCCTAGTAGTGTTATCACTTAGTTCACCTAGTAGCCTAACACTTAGTAACCCAATAGCGTTTTTAACGAGTTTAGGATGTGCATGGAAGGTGGGCTCAAATGCTTATGTTAGGATAGTTAGATTAAGGCATTTGATAACTAATTACTAATTTACAATTAATTTATTTTATTTCACACTTAGATTAAATCAAATAAAATATAAAATATAAATATAAATCATGTGCCTTGGCTTACACTTAATCATACACTTGAACTAACACAAGTGAAACCAAGAAGACAACAATCACATTTCTAAGTCACTATCTTTATCCATTGGTGCATTTAGGGGCTAAGTCCATGGAATTCAACCAAATCACTAGTGCAACACTTGTGATTCGTATGGTTGGGCATAGGGACTACTTGTTGCTCATCGATTAGCTAACCATTATTCTTCAAGAAGATCCCACTCAATGCATTACATGTGGTTGTTATCCTAATTTGAATACTAATCATGGAAAGTGACATGGAGAGATGAAATACAAAGTTAATTACTAAGATTGCCTTAAAACCATAGGTTAGAAAGTATGGGGTATGACTAGTGGCTATACTGAAAGTGGTATGATAGATCCACAAAGCATGGAATAGTTTTTTGTGTCAATTGTATTAGGTTCTATTAACCATGATGTGGAGAGAACATATGAAATTTTTATTAGTGGGTATGGCTTTATCATTAAACTAGGGGTAATAGGATGACAAAAATGATTACATAATGTGATATATAAAGCAAAAATCAACTACCTCCTTACTTTTGAACTAAGGACCATTATCAATTATAATTTGAAGAGGTACGCCAAAGTAGGTTATTATATGATTGAGAATGAAATAATAGATGAAATAGGATTTTTTGAAAAGCAGAGAAACATTCTTACCCACTTAGTAAAATATTCCATAGTAATTAGAATAAATTGGTGCCCAGAAAATGGAGGGATAATAACACCAATATGGTCTAAAATCCATTTTTGAAAAGGCCATGTGATTTGAGACATGTTTAGTTCCTATGAAGGAACATAGATAAGTGATGCATGCATTTCATAAGTATCACATGTCTTAACTAGATTGTAAGCATCTTGGGCTAAGGATAGTCACCAATAGCCAAAACAAATGATACAGGTTATCAAGAACCATGATCCTAAGTGTCTACTATAAACTCTTGAGTTAACCTAGTCAAGGACTATCTTAGACTCTATAAAACTACGATAATATAGAAGAATTCCTATAGAAAAAACTCAACATAGGATATTAAGATTCACTAAAAAAAGTATTGACTACATTTATGGAAAGCATTCTTTTGATGAGGTATGGGATGACTAGGAGTTTCTCCAGTAGTAAGATAATGAAAAAGATCAGTGTATTATTGATTATCATCATTTGTGTTGATAACACCAATTGAGAAAATGGGAGATTATGTAATAATCATTAGGTAAACTAATTGCATGAGTTAATATCATATGGTTGAATGATCCTCATGAATTACAAACATTGCCAAGGCATTAGATATTATGTTTTTGAAGTGCAAAATATAACTCAAGGTATGAGCAAAAAAGGAAAGGATAAGTTCCTTAGCCATTTCTAAAGAAGGAACTAAGTGGGAAGGCTTACAGTTATAATCACCATCAACTTAATTTATGATGAGCTAACAATCACCATAAATAGTAATAGATTTAACATGATTTTGCAAGGCTAGCAAAAGATCTTGTATTAGAGCCTCATATTTAACTATGTTGTTAGTAAATGGAAAATCGAGGTATAAGCCTAATACAAGACTTGCCTAGTGGAAATAATAAGGACATAAGTTGTCCTAGATCTAAAGGAAGTGTAAGCTTCATCAAAATAAAAAACTATGTTTGAATTCCTAGCATCAATACATAAGTTGTGAAAAATATCAATTGACTTAAAAGAAGAAATAAGACCAACTATGGATTATCCTTTAATAGAATGTTGAGATAAAAAATAAAGATCAAACTTAATAAGAAAGATCTCTTAATAAGCTAAGCAATGATTATTGGAAGGATTATTAGCAATGACTTTAAGAATTTTATCTTTGTAGATCACAAATACCTTAGCATTGAGAAGATAATGCCTCCACCTCTTAAAAGCAAAGACAATACTTAGATAAGATTTCTCAATGTTAGAGTACCTAGTTTCACAATTTGAAAAAGGATGAGATATGTAATATAAGAGAAGATCAACTCCATCTTCTTACCTTTGAGAAAGCATGGTAGATATGGAATGGTCAGATTTAAAAGGGATAGGTAAAAGGATTTATTAAATTATAATTGGTATAAAATGGTAAGAATAGTGAAAAATTCTTTGATGGAATCAAAGACTTTTTGACACTCCTCATACCACATGAAAGAGATAGATTTATGAAGTAAGTGAGTTAAAGGATGAAGACAATTAGTTAGATTGGAAATAAAGCAGTAAATCAATTAAAGACCTCCTTATCGAATATGCATATCTTGAATGTTTCTAGATGGTGTGAGGTCTAGGATAACTTTAACCTTATTAGGGTCAATAGCTATACTATCTTAAGATACAAGATAATCTAACATATTACCCATGAGAACCCAAAAGATGCATTTCTTAGGCTTAAGACATAGGTTAAACTTGTTGCAATGAGTTAAAACTTGATCTAAGTCAAAAACACGATTAGTTGCCATGGTTGATTTGATGGTCAAATTTTCAACATATTCATTAACTATTTTGAATATCATGTCATTGAAGATAATAGTCATAGCTCATTGATAGGTAGCTCTAGCATTCTTGAGTCCAAAGAACATTTTAGTATAGAAAAAAATTCCACAAGGAGCCATGAAAGTGATGTATTACTAGTGCTCTAGATTTATCTAGATTTGATTATAACCCAAAAACCCATCCATAAAGAATAGAAGATCATATCAATGTTTGGTAGAGGAAATTAATCTTTAAGAACGACCTTATTAAGATTTTGAAAGTCACTACATATGTGAATGTCATCATTCTTCTTGGAAACTATAATCATGTTAGAAATACAATTAGAATGGTCAACAAGGAGGATGAATCCAATATTGTACAGTTTAGTAATCTCTTCTTTTATAACAAGAGCTATATTGAAGAAATTTTTTAACCTTCTATTTAACAAGTTTGGATCCTTCTTCCAAAATCATGTTGTGTTGCATTAGCTTTCAATCTATACTGTACATATCATTATATCCTTAAGTAAAAACAATTGATTTATTTTGTAAAGTCACTAAGATGATCTCTTGAAAGTCTTGGAAGAGAACAATAGTAAGCTAAAATGTCTTTTGTTTACCCTTATGACTTAGTACAGGTAAGTTGATCAGGCAATAATTTATTAAAAGCATGCTCTAAATTAAGAAAAGAGAGGCCTAATTAAGGCAATAGTTCATCCTTTATAACATCTAAAGAGGATATAAGAGAAATTGAACCTAATTTTAAGTCAAGAAAAGAAAGATCTAGAGTTTGACATACTTGGCTTGGAGGATGGGTCAAGATCAAATGTTAAAGTAAAGAGTTTTTATAAGCAATCATGTTTACCTAGACTAGAATCAAAAAGGTAAATAACATTTTAGAGGCATAAAAAGAAATGACGTGAGGTGTCTAAGTTAAGAGATATCAAAATTTCTAAAGTGCATTTTATTTCTTTAACAACATAAGCAACAAAAAAGAAGAGTCTAGTACAAAAGCTTTTATTTGCATCGACACATTTTGAGAAATGACACACGAGCAAAGTAGACAAAGATATTGACATTAGATGACAAGAGAGAATTGACAAGTAGTAGTAGCATCAAGCATGGATCTATGGATGGGACTAGTGGTAGCAAGGAACTACCTCAATCCTACTCACTTCCTCCTAGAGCTCAAATGTAAGTTATTCAAACACTAGTTAGGAATTCTTGTAGAGTTTACCACTATTTCTTTAGTTTGCTATAATGATTCTTTTAAGTTTCTAAAATTTTAAGTAGATTTTACTAGGAATTATCATATTAGGCTTAGATTTGATAGGAATTTGCATTTTCCAAGATTTTTAAATCTTGAATTTAAATTTTTAGTTCAATTTTATTGTGGGGATCAAGAATCCCATGTCGTTAACCTTAGTTTTGAGGATTTTAAGAAATTTCTTAGATTTTTTAATATAAATTTCATGCATATGTTAATTTACTTTAATTTTCAAATCCTAGAAAGGAAATGTATTAGTTATTAATGGTTTTTAATAGATTTGCAACCTAATTTCACAATTTTATATCACTGTTGTAGTAAATAGTAAATTTATGACATTAGAATAGAGAAATTTGAAAGTTTCAACTAGTTTTAAGTAAATTTGGTTAAATTTTTGAATTTAGCATGTAAAAGTACACATGTATTAATGTTTTCATGGTGAAATTCACAATCATTCTCACAAATTTCAAGAAAATATGGATTTGGGGATTTTTTACATGAATAACATGATGTAAGGCTTTTGACATCGCTACAGTTGGAAAAATGCTAAGTGTTAGGGCTTTAACATGAAAAATAATATGATACATTAAAACAAATTTCAATGCATAACATAAAAAATTTGTGGTTAAACTTCTATGCATCACATTAAAACTTCAAGAAAATGTTAATGTAGATGTTATTGTGATTGTGAAATCTATTAACAATATTTTTATGCATATTATTAAAATCTCAATCATTAGTTTTAACATGAAAACTATATCTTCGATGCTAGAAAGATTTTGACTTTGTTTTGTTTATGTAAGGACACAATAGCACCCAGTCTCTTAGTTATTAAGTGTATGTTCTTTCTTCTTGTGGATGAAAAAAGCATCTTGGAGAATAAATGGATAAAGTTAAAACCCATTAGAAGTAAGTCCCTCTTGAGTGATGTTACCTTGATGCCACAAAAGCTATGGGCTATCAAGAATCTGTAGAATTTCTAAAATTCTACATCACATGGTGATGTGAATGGGCCTTGGAGAAGAAGTTGTAGTGTGGACTTTGGAGGAAATCTTACTTGGATTCTCTATAGAGATCATAGAAATCATATTTGAAAAGAGATTTGAAATTGAAGAACTATCCAAGGATGTCCTAGTGTATGGAAAATGCTTGGACAAGTTATGGAAGAGAAGAAAATATTAGTAATGTTCAATCCTCTTGGCTCTTAGATTTTTATTGAAAGGTAACTTTAAAGTTTAAGCATTGAAAGAAATTTTAAGTTAGCTTTAATTCAAGTAAAAGTAACTTTGATGTTGTTATGTAGGTTTATTGATATGAACATACAAGGTCTCAATCACTTAGCATTTTGTAGAGTTGATTACGAGATCTTTATCAGCATCGAAATTGAAGACCTCAAGTGATGTCCTACTTTGATGCTCATTACAAGGGATTAAGACTCTATAGATCTTAAAGTGAGTACAACAACCAAGGATGGCTTCATCCTTTGTGGAATGAAATCCATGAAGAAAATTTAGAGTTATCAAAGGGATCAAGAATTATCCTAAGACATAAAAATAAGTGTAATCATACACTTAGCTTTTATTAGTAGAAAAATGAAAGAGAGAGTTGTATAAACAGTTATATGTGCTTGTTTGCAACTCAAATAAGAATTGATAATGTAGAATTTATTGACATCACATGAGTAATGGAAGAATTTGAAATTAAATCTACCAATAAAGTGTTAAGAACTTAGAAGTGGTTGTTTAAAAGTGGTGTCAGATAATTTAATAAGTTTGATAGGGTAGGAATTGTTGAGTATTGTGTAGTGTAGAAATTATTTTCTTCTACTTTGAATAATTTTTCTAAAAAAATTTACTTGGGTGAGTAACTTTTTTAACTATGAAAAGTTTTTTCTCATGTAATTTTTTTCTAGTAGTAAGTGATCAATCATGATGAGTATAACTCAATCATGTTGAGTTTAACTCCCTAGTTGAGTTTG
>MNCI01033933.1:117348-134101 GCA_015680685.1 Gnetum montanum | reverse complement strand
TTTTTATAGTTCAATTTCTCAATTTCTTAATTTCTCAGTTATTTCACAATACATTTCATACAACATCACAAGATTTCACAACATCAAAAGTATTTCTCAATTTTAACCACAAAGCATTCATTCCTCCTCATCCTATTTTCTATGCTTATTCCAATAGGAATTTTGCATGCTTTAAGATTAAAGCATCCCTACCCTAGTGTGGTAGAATGTGTGGGTCTACTAAAAAGCTACTTGACAAAGAAAGTTATTTTTGTGGTTCATGTAGACCAAAAGTAAGTTAACATCACTTAGGACTCAGCTACACTAAGGTATTGGTTAGGCTTCCCAGAGAGGGGAAAAAGATTGATAGGTCAAAGCTTGATAAAGCAAAACTATCAATTGTGAAGTTGTGAGTTAGATTAGAGAAAAGAGATGTCATCAATGTGCACAAGGAGAACAACAAGGACTTGAAGAAGTTATTCCCCTTATTCATTGAGAGACTATTTTTTAATAAGATAGGTCAAAAATGGAAGTTGGTCCCTAGGCAATTATATGGATTGTATGCGACTATGTTCTAAGGAAGAATAGTAGACTAGGCACTAATGATCTATCAGGGGGTAGTTGAAGAAATTGAAAAATGATACCAAGAGGAAAAAAAAGAAAAAATAAGAAGATTGTGAGTAAGAGACTCAATTTTAGATTTTACTATGGTAACCTTGTTTGCTAGAGGTAAAGACAAGCAAGTAGATGTTACTTTTGAGGAAGACTTCAAGCCCCTGCTATGCCAACACTTGGGGAGTCTAATATCTACATGCAGCATTAGTGGTACTGGCCCTTTGACATTAGTTTCAAAGACTACGGAAGAAGTAGGTTCATCAATTTCTAAAAACATTGAATAATCTCACAAGAAAATAAGTGGAGATGCACAAGCAAGGAAGGAGGAGATTTTGGAGAGCATCTTTAGAATTATTAAAAATGAAAGAGCTTCAAGAAAGAGGAAATCTCTTCTAAATGAGGAAGATATCTTCTTGAAGATCCTTGAAATAAATATTCCCCAAAAGTAGATAGAAAAAAGAATAAGTAAGTTTATATCTTAGGTCATTATATTTTGCTACGTGTAAATGTCATAGTGTAGTTTCTAGTTTTGACATTGATAAAAAATGACATTATAATACTCGTTGCTCATTTTGCAAAAGCGTCCTGAGAAAAGAGAGGCTTGGAATGAGAAGCAAAGAAGCTATGTTTAAGCCTTTCTTTGATTCCTAAAGATTAGAAGGAAGGTATGTGTGGATCATTGAACTTAGAAGGGGGGATGAATAAGTTCCCCAACTTGGGTAGTCCATACTCGAAGGATAGATCACAAGCACACCTCTAGAATTTGTTGCTCTCAAATATGGTTTGAAGGGTCCACACCCTATATAATCTTCAAGCCCTGCTATGGAATGTTATGCTGCAACACCAACCATGCAATCTTGCAAGGTTTCATCAAGCTTGGAATGTGGATTCCAAGCTTCCACAACCTTTACAATCTTGTGCTCTACTCCAAAGTGTTGTGCTGCAACACTAATCACTCAATCCTCTAGGATCTTGACAAGCTCAGGAAAGATGTCTTCCCATAAGAAGCACATCAACCCTGTAAGGCAATAAGAGAGAACAATTACAAGGGATGAATGCAACTCAATTTGCTAATCCTTGTGCTTTGAGGTACAACACACTTTATAATGATCAAAAGATAGAATAATGGGGAGCAACAAAGTTTACAATGATTGACAATTAATTATACAATGATTGACAATTAATTAAGCTTGAAATTTTCCCAATGCATATGATGTCTTCTTATAGTTACCATGTTTCTAAATCCATCTTGTAACTTGTGCAATGGATAGCCAACAATCACTAACAATCATGAAAAACATCTTCTTCGTGCCTGAGACATCTTTCTGTATTTGCCTTCTATCCTAGGAAGACATCTTTGTTTGGGAATGATGTCTTTCTGAAATCTCCATTTTGGAAGATGTCTTTGTTTGATGGAAGATGTCTTTCTAAAACTGGCTTACATTCTACGAAGACACCTTTTTCTTGATGGAAGATGTCTTTTCCTAAGGAAAGACATCTGCTATTTCTTGAAGATGTCTTTGCCTGTGCATCCTCCAATTCTACCAATACATCTACTTCTTCTCAGAGGTGTCTTTCTTCAAACTTCCTTTGCATGATTAATTCATCATTTTTCATTCATAGCCTTGATGTTCTACAAGCTTAATGATAAAATCTTTGGTTGTGAAGTATTTTGGTCCTTGTCCATGTTCTTTGGAATTCTTGCATGTTCATTTGAGACCTTGTAAATGACCTTATCCTTTGAGCTCTAAATCATTTTGTTCCTTGTCATCAATGTAGGCTTTAGCTCACCTTGGTTTCCCATGTACATAGACAATAATCACACAACCATGGAAACAATCTTTGGCTCCATTTTACTTAACATTTTGACACACCAAAAGGTCCACAATCTCCCCCTTTTTGGTGATGTTCAAAACTTAAGAAAATGGATTAGTCATCATACAAATATAACCATACTACTCTCCCCCTTTTTGAACAAAATTAAAAAGGATAAAGTACATAAACTTGGTGCAAAGGAGATATCATAAAAGAATAATAGTTTTTAGATAATATATAGAACCAAACAGCAAGACATAATCCCAAAAAATATATATAATGAAGCAAGAAAATCAATTTAAAGAACACATATTTTTCAGCACTAAGTTCCAAGGAGAGTTACCCCTAATTTGTCAAGAATTGATCTAAGCCTTCCAAGCGATATTCAATCTTAAGGCTTGAAGTGAAGTATAAACTTTGAAGATCAAGTAACCTATCTCTAAAATCAATTAGTACAGCATGGTTCTTTTAATGTTCAAATGTACTCCATCTTTGTAAACCATTAGCAAAAGAATAGGGCATATCTTTATGATAAGGAGAATATGGCAAGAACACTTCACAATGTGAAATTAGTGACGACAAATTTTAAATTCTTGAGTTAGGAAGTACATTTCAAGGCAAACTAATCAAAGGATGTTTTAATCAAAATTGTGGATACTTTTCCATAATCAGAACGATCATGTTCTTGCTCATTTTGTTGTAAGGAATAATATCACTATTTGCATTCTTTCATAAAAACATAGGTTCTTCTTACTTCAGCCTATGCTTGAATATAGAATAGATGGGTTGATGATACATTAAGATTTGCTCTTATTAGTTCAAAATAAGGATCTACAACTAATTCAAAAATGACCAACAACACATAACTTAATGCTAAAGACTAAATATAGATCAAGCAACCTATCTAATTGCAACAATTATCTCATTAGAACTTGTATCTTTATATTTAACCAAAAATTTGAAAAACATCAACACAAGGATATGGAAGCCATGAGAGAAACATGCATATTTTGCTTTTTTGTACAAGGCAATGCCACAAACACAACCATTTTTTAGAGATGAAATGATAATCATGTCAAAGGATATTAGAAATTCAGCCATCCACTTAAAATAAAATACCTCTTGATGTCCTTATCTTGCTTATTTTGAAGTCTCCAAAGACTTCCCCTTTATTGGTGATCTCCAACATGGTAATGGATAATGAGGAATAGACTCCCCCTACTTATGTGCTACTTGTCTTGGGCTATTAATGTGCAAATGTTGTAAATCAAAAAAACACTACAACTATAGGTCAACATTAAGCTCAACTGTGAAGACTCTGATCTCCAATTATTAATATTGATAGGATTTTCAAAGGCTTATCTTATTTCATAAATAGCAAAAATATCCCCCAAAGGCCATGGGCTTTGAAGTAGAACATCACAATAAGTTCTAATTAAACAAGATTGAAAACATGGCAAAAGCCAATAAAATAATGATCCAAAGGAAACCAAAATAAGTGCTACATACATATTTTCATAGAAAAATTATATCAAGCTTAAAAATGAATGCAAGGAATGCTCTTAAACAATTATTCCATCATTTTTAGGACACAAATAATTTTGGACTTAAAATACCATTCTAATTAACTAGTAAGCAAACATATGGAGACTTACCTTGATTACCTTGCTTGCCAGTGAGGAGAGACAATTAATGGAGTTTGAGATAAGGTCCTCTATCATGAAGTACCTCCTTACCTTTAGGTTCTGTTTCATTGAATCATATATGTGATGTCTCTATGTGTTCATTCTCTTTATGATAAAACATTTAATGACTTATTGCATCATTTTCAACTCTCTTCTCTTCATTTTTACTTATTGGTACCTACACAATTTCCTTACCAAAGTCTTTTTGATAAGACCAAGTGTTAATCTTGCTTTGATCATCATGAGTATATTTGAAAGTTTACTTACAATCACAATTTTTACAAACAAATAAAGTATTGTCCTCATGATCAAAATTATCAAACCTAACTATGCTTGAGCTTGAACTTTAATTTTCATGTGTTGCTTCCTTTAAATTCTTTGGTTGATTTTCAAGACTCTCTTCTTCTTGAACCTTGTTGCAATTCTTATTAAAATAGGTTAGTTGTTGAATCTTAGCTTTTATGTCTAAGATATCTTCTTTCCCTTCAGCATGAATAGCATCTATCTTAGAAACGACTAATTTTTTTTCCTTCCTAATCAAATGATGTAAAATAAAAAAAATTTCTTTAAATTCACTATTCCTCTTGTCACACTTACCATCTTGTTCATCCATATGTGAGGAATTTTCATTAGTAAGCACCATGCATATGAGATGTGAATCTTTGGAAGAATTGCATGTTTCTTCTTCACTTTGCTCACCATCATCCCAACTTGTATAAAAGTTGGTCTCTTTTGATTCCTCATCATTGGATCTATTCTTTGGTTGTACCTTGCAATTACTTGGATTGCTAGGACATTTGAAGGCTATATGGCCTCTTCCTCCACAAATCCAACATTCTATAGAAGAGAAATCTAAGTTAGAAGTATTTAAAAAAATTTTACCTTTGTCTCTTACTTTGAAAAGGTTGGGTTTTGGCTTAGATGCCCCCTTGTTTCTTCCTATAAGAAATCATTGTAGTTTCCTTGAGAGTAATGTAATTTCATCTTTGCTTCCCTCATCATGCTCATTTAACTCCTTCTCCTTGGAGGTATTCTTTAAAGTAATAGGTCTTTCTTGGATCGCTCCTTCACTTATGAGATTTATTTCATAATCAATGAGAGCACTTTGGAGCTCTTCAAATTTTAATGTTAAGAAATTTCTAGTTTCCTCCATAGTTGTGACCTTTAGTCTGAACTTCAGTTGTAGAGTTCTAATCATTTTAATGATGACATTGCTTTCAGGCAAATCTTTTCCTATTCCTCTAATAGCTATAACAAGATCATTAGCTCTAGAAAAATAATCCTTTATTTTCTCACCTTCTCTCATTTTGAGTTTATCATAATCACTTTATAAAACTAATAATTTCGATTGCTTAATAATAGATGTTCCCTGATAGGTAGCTTCTAAAGTTTGCCAAATTTCTTTGGCCCTTTTACATCCTACTACCCTATTAAATTTAGATTCATTCAATATACAATATAAACAATTTTTTACTTTTGAATCAAACATGAACTTATCCTTTTCCTATTGTGTTCATTTGTTGCAAGGCTTGATGATGTTGGTGGAGTTGTTGATAGGTGGAGCGTAGCCTTCAAGGATTGACTCCCACACTTCAAATTCCATGGATTTGAAGAATTCTTGCATTCTAGCTTTCTAGTAGATGAAGTCAAATCCGTCGAACATGGGTGGCTTTATGTAAGATGTCCCCTCCATTGTTCACTCTTGAATTTGATGATGATAGAGAAGAGTACCAGGCTCTGATACCACTTATGGATTGTTGAACTTAGAAGGGGGAAGGGATGAATAAGTTCTCCAAATTAAAACTTTTTAAGACAAAGCACACACCAAATTTAATGTGGTTCCCCAACTTGGGTAGTCCACACTTGGAGGATAGATCGTAAGCACACCTCTAGACTTTATTACTCTCAAATGTGGTTTGAAGGGTCCACACCCTATATAGTCTTCAAGCCTCGCTCTAAAGTATTATGCTACAATAGCAACCACTCAACTTCACAAGGTCTTGTCAAGCTTGGAATGTGGTTTCCAGGCTTCCACAAACTGTACAGTCTTAAGCTCTACTCTGAAGTGTTATGCTACAACACCAATCACCCAATCTCATAGGATCCTAACAAGCTCAAGCAAGATGTCTTCCAGCAAGAAGCACATCATCCCCACTGGGCAATAAGAGAGAATAATTACAAAGGATGAATGCAACTTAGTTTGCTGATCCTTGTACTTTGAGGTATTGAAATCTTTACAATGATTAACAGATAGAACAATGAGGAGAAACAAAGTTTACAATGATTGACAATTGATTATATAATGATTTTACACAAGCTTGCACTTTTTCCAATGCATATGATGTCTTCTTATAGCTGCCATGTTTCTAAATCCATCTTGGAACTCATGCAATGGCTAGCCAATGGTCACTAATGGTCATGGAAGACATCTTCTTCATGCTTGAGACATCTTTTTGTATTTGCCTTCTATTCTAGGAAAGACATCTTTTTGAAATCTTAATTTTGGAAAGATTTCTTTATCTAATGAAAGATGTTTTTCTAAAACTAGCCTACAGTTTGTGAAGATGTCTTTGCTTGATGGAAGATATCTTTACTTGAGGAAAGATGTCTGTTATTTCTTGAATACATCTTTGCCTGTGCATCCTCCAATTCTACTAAGATGTCTACTGTTTCTTAGAGGCATCTTTCTTCAACCTTCTTTTGCATGATGAATTCATTATTCCTATCCATAGCCTTGATGTTCTACAAGCTTAATAATGACAACTTTGTTTGTGAAGTATTTTGGTCCTTCTCCACTTTCTTTGGAATTCTTACATGTTCATTTGAGACTTTATGGATGACCTTCTCCTTTGATTTCTAAACCAGTTTGTTCCTTTTCATCAATGTAGGCTTTAGCTCATCTTGGTTTCCCATGTACATTGTCCTACAAACACAATAACCACACAAACATGAAAACAACCTGTGGGTCCACTTTACTTAACATTTTGACATGCTAAAGGTCCATAGTATGAGTAAAGAAAAATAAGATTTCCTAAATGAATTACTTTCATCAGAGGAAATTGAAGGAAATAGAAAAAGTTTAACTTCTTTTTCTAATCTCTTTGGTTTAAACCTCAATGAAACAGGTCAAGAGGATTAAAAGAGCTAGGAGAGAGAGAGGGATAAACTACTAGAAATGAAGATCCCTCCTACATCTTCTATTGACATCATTCCTTCAATTGGGAACCCAGTTTTGAACAATTAAGAGATTTGAAAGTTAATAAAGGAGGTGATAAGTTTGAAACTCTCCATATCATATGATAAGTATGCTTTGATGTTACGTTAAAAGATTTTACATATATTTTTACAAATGTTAAAAGTAAATTAACTTATTTTTATTCCTTTTTAGAGATGAAAAAAAATCTAGGCTTACATCAAAGACAAGCAACTAATGTTGGAGGGTTTGATAGAAGACAAGAAGAGAAAGTTAAACTTGATCTTTTTAAGGACAAGGTAAGTAAGCTAAACATTATTATTAAAGAATAATATCTATCGTTAGTAATAGAGAATTTGATGTACTCTATTTATCATGAAGAAATAAAGTTAAACTGAATAAGAATCCAGCAACATTCCAAGATCTAGTTGTGAATGTAGACATAGTAACAGAATAAGTGGCTATAGATAAAATAAGTGTAGCTCTCAACTATGCTAAGAACATGGGAGTATTGGCTATCAAATAAGCCAATACAAATGTCATACTCCTAGATACCTTAGAGTAAGCACAGAACAAAGAAGATGAGCATGATAGGAAAATAATAATGTTGTTTGACCAAGTGGAACTTATAGAAGTTGAAATAAGAGGTGGAAACATGGTTAGGCATAATCCACCCCTCTATGCATACTAGAGAGAAAAAATAAAGTCATGGAATTTTAGAGGGCTTTAATGAAGTGCAAGAGATCAACACTAACGATGATACTTTCCATGACCAATTTGAGAAATTTTTTGGTAGCATGGGAGATTTGGGGCAGAAAGTGTTAAATGAATAAGTGATGGTACAAAAGAAAGTACCACTAGTTGTTAAAAGGAAATAAAGGCTTATATGTGGATAAAGAAATAAGGAGTCTATTTATCAAACAAACTAAGTTAGAAGAGTTATTTAAAAGTTTGTCCAACAATGTGGTGATTGCCATGCTAGAGAAACAATAAAGAAGTTCACAGGAGGAGCTTACAGAAGAAGGGAATGATGATGATATTACCCAGAAGAACTAAAAGCCTATGAAAATGAGTGGGCTAGTATTCTATGAAGGATTTAAAGTTCATCTTTTGACACATTGAATACATTCAACTTAAGCTTGGAGGAGATAGAAGAAAGGATATTATAGATGTATAAATAGATGCAGGGTAAGTATCAAAACCTTAGGAAGTTATTTTATTTTCTCTCCTTGATAGGAAAAAATAAAACTAACCATCTATTTGTCTTAATTTTCTATGTAGACCCTTGAGAGAGCAGCCAAAAATCAAGATAAGAGCTTGCTCCCATGCAAATTAACGAGAAGAAATAGGAAGAAATTGCTAAAAATGATAAATAAGACCAGTGAAATTTTATTATTCATAAATCAATTTTGTATGCATCAATTGTTTTTGACATAGGAGACTAATTTTTTGAAAAATGTCAAGTGTGAATGAAGTTTTGAGAAATAATGTGCAACGTCAAGTGTTATGATATGCACCAATTGTAAGAATTCAAAGAGTAATAAAAATTGTGTTTACATCATTTCTACTTAACTATCTCTATATCATGATAGTAATAAAAATGATGTAGTATGTTAATGTTAATTAATCACTTATGACTTAATATTGCCTGCTAAAAATAAGCTACTAGTAAAATGACACTAATAGAGCATTGACGTAAAAGTTAAATATGGTCCTAACAAGCACTAGTAGATGTCTACTACATAGGAAAAAGTAGTAAATAAAGGATAAAGTATTTTATATAGGAAGTTAAAGTGTACATGACATGTGACTACAAATGTGATGACACACTTAAGTTTATTTTCCATAAACCATCATTATGGCATGGCAATTATGAAAATGATGCAAAGCATTGACGTTGAATCATTCACTATTTATCATTGTCTAATAATAGCGAACACCAAAATTGAAAAAGCTAGGGTGTATCTAACAAGGTGAACTTTGGAGCAATTGAGTAAGAAGGACAAGAAAAAGCTTTTTCCTTAGCCATAGATATATTAACTTCTTCAAAACCTAAGTCAATAAATCCAATATCAGAGGTAGACTCATCGTGTAGGTCTATTAACGTTTTGGTATTGGTAGAGTCTTTAGGAGGAGAGACAACTTTAGATTTGCCTATAGGTTTAACTTTGATATTTGCTAGTTTACCACTGAGATGATAAGGTTGAGCTTCATGATCTAAGCAAGAGATACTTTGAATTTTTGTATCAACTAAGATGACTATCTCACAATTATGAAAAAGGAAGTGAATTTCTTAATCTATAGAAGATGATACTACATAATGTTGAGCTAGCCAAGTGAATCCTAGTATTCCATTGATACTAGAACATTCACATATGACCATAAAAAGGGCTTCAAATTATATGGAATTACCTACTATGAATGACAACCTAATGGAATCTATAACTTCTACCCATGTATCAGTAACGGTAATGAGATTAANTCTATAACTTCTACCCATGTATCAGTAACGGTAATGAGATTAATGTCGGTTTCATTGAAAGCTACTTGATCATGAAGATCAAGATGCTTGATAATAGGGCATGTGATCATGTTAGATCCAACACCATCACGAATATGTATCAATGGAACTGAAGCAATAGGTGACACTTTGATGGTGATATAGAGTGGTAACTTACAAATATCTCCTACCTTCAAATCAACCTTGATTTTCTCACTATGGAAGTTTAGACTATCTTATCCATAATGAGGGACTTGAAGGGAGGAAGATATAGTCTCCATCTAAGTTGGAATGTAGATTTTAACCTTCTTAAGATAATGGAGAGGTTAGATTGACCTTATGAAATTCCAAAATTAGTTTTTAATACTTGTCCTTAAATTGTGAATTAAGAGCCTTGGGAGCTTAATTTAGCATAACTTAGATATTTGATGTCTATTTCTAACATATAAATAATTATTTCTAATATTTTTAGCCTTCTAGATCTAATGGTGAGATCAAATTAATTGTTCAAGAAGGTAGTAATTAGATCATAGTTTAAATCATATCTTAGTAAGCCATAACTTAGATAAATGAATCATGTCTAAGAATTTAATGGCTAGGACAAATAAATCTAATCCTTTTTTGCTATCTTAGACTTAAGATTAGGTAACTAAGTTATACGTATAGTTAGATATAGGCCACTAACCCCTGCTTAGTTATTAGTTACATTGTCAAAGTTAATGTCCTAAGGGGATAAAAAGATCATCAAGAGCCTAGGGAACAAAGTCAAACCATTATCAATCCAATGAATCAAGTAGTTGAAAAATCAAATTGTAAAGTGAAAATGCAAGGAAGATTTATACTAATATAACAAGCGACCAAATCATTTAGTAGACATCGATCATCATGAAGAATCATAATCTTGTTTTTAGAAGGCATATGATAGTTGTGATAGAGAATAATCCAGGAAAGAATCTATGTATAAAATTTGCAATATACAATGTGCTTGTAAGGGTCCTAGCCAATGAAAGACAACAACATGAATATCGATACTCACACATCCTTACAAAATTTGAATGCTAGTATCTTGTGTCTGGAATTGTTACTATGAAAGTTCCTATATAAAATCCAACCTAATTTGAAAAAACTAGGATATGAAGGCTGTCTATAAGCAAATAGATTTTTGTGATGACTTTCGAGTCATATAAACTAACTTATTATAAGAACTACAACATAGATGGTTACATGATCTTCTATAGGGAAGCCACGTTTGAATTAATAGAAATATTTGAATGGAGATTAGAAGACATGATGTTTGAAATTCTAAAACTCTAAGAAGAATTAAGATTCGATAGAAGCCATGTAGCCTTGATATTAGTAGTTAAAATATATAGTCCTCAAGAAGGCATGTATGTATGGTCAACACACATTTGATTACTGACCCAACATGTCCAATGTTAGACTTTGTCAAATATCTATCTTGATTGACCAAATCAAGGAAAACTTGAAGTACAACTTATTTCTAACCAAATCACGCCGTCCGTGCCTGCGACAGAATGCAGCAGCATCAAACCACCTTCTGTTGGGGTGGGTCACCATTATCACTGGTTATCTTGGTGCCGGAAAGTCCATCGTAAGACACTTACAATTCAATTCGCTGAACCCAAAACAAAAACGATCACTTACCGTCATTCCCTTCGTCACTTGAGTCGAATATGGCCGCCGTTTCTGCAGCTTGTGAACAACATTCTGCACAACCATCACGGCTAACGAGTTCGGAGAAGAAGTTGGAGTGGAGAGGAGCTCTCATAAAAGAAGAAGAAGAAGGTGCGAATCTTGTTGAAGAGTGGGTAGAACTTCCCAACGGATGCGTATGCTGCACTGTGAAGCATGGCTTTGTCCAGGCTCTTGAACAACTCATCCAACGACGCCATCGGTGCGATTTCTTCTGCCTCCCTTTTTCGACAAGAAAATTTTGTGCCAAACATTTGTTGGAATGGTTTTCTTTGCTGTTGAATTGGAGTTTCTACTTTGTTACGTTGCTATTTGCAGATTCGACCACATATTGTTGGAGACCACATGACTCGCAAATCCTGGCCCAGTGGCGGCTCTTCGCTGGCTTGATGATGAACTCGAGTCTTCTGTTCATCTGGATTCCATCGTTACCGTAATCCACCTTTCCTTCTCCAAGCCCTTGCGTGATAGTTAGTCTTCAGTTCAGTAATGTGGTTGAAGCTCATTAAACATTGCTATGATTCAGTATTAATCCACTTTTTCCTTGTTCAAGCCCTTGTGTGATAGTTAGTATTCCATTTCAGTAGTGTGGTTGAAGCATATTCAAGATTGCTATGATTCAGTATTTTGAAATAATGCCAAGCCGTTTTCTATCTTCTTTTTACATAGGGCCCTCTGCTTTCGTTAGGGAATGAGGGGACACCGCCTAGCGAATTATGCTCGCAGTTTTGTTTACAAAAATTTGGCATTTAGAATTATTCTTTGATGATCGATTTTATTTTCAATGAAAGAGCATGCTCCTAAGAACGCGTCTCATATTATCTAAATTTTTTTAAAATCTATTCTCCATGCAACAGCCAGCATATCATGTACGTCCAGTCTGCCTGATGCGATGCAACAATAGTTTTCCTTAGATCGACAACAAAGTAGCAAACCGAATTATTTTCTACATGTTTTAGGTAGGCAGTGTGGTGTACAATGATTCAAAGTGGTTTGAGTAAAATTTGGTGATTTTCTAGACATGTAACTAGCGCATTATCTCAGTGATGAGATAGAGAATCGCATGACAAACATGTGTTAAGTAGAAGATGCGTAGGTTGCATAATCTTAAACACAGGAATTTTGAATTAGAGAATCCTATAAGCGGTAGAAAACGAATAGAAGCAAGCTGTTAAAAAATATAGAACAAAATAAGTCAAATGATTCAAGAACAAAGCTCGGTCATGATAATTATCACAATGAAAAAGATGGTTCATGGTAATTTTCAACAATTTAGATTACAGGTAGCCCTTTTGCAGTAATAGGTTTAATTATGAAACTGAAGCTGAAGCTTTATTACATTTGAAGACCCATAAAATTTATTGCATATATATTACATTTTCATGGAAAATAAAGATAGAGTTTGCAAATTTACCAGGCACCAATGGGGGCAACAAAAACAAATCATATAAGTTTTTTGCTGCAAACATTATAATGTTGTCTCAAATGGGTAGCCATAGCATAGAAAATAAACACATGCAACTCATACTCAAGGGCTTTTGACCCACACAACCTATAAGTGTGCTCTTCTTGGGGGATTTGAATCCAACTTCTACTTTCAATTCTAAGATGATGGGAATTTAAGCACAACTTGCTGTTGGTACTCTAATACATGATTGAAATAGTCGTTGAGAGATAGTGAGCTTTTGTATTATGGTCTTAGGCCTATGATCTTGCAATAGCTAAAACCTATTTCAAGAAATGGGTTGAACACTTGATGAATTTCAAAAGTGGTAGCAACTCAACTTAAATAAAATACATCATGGTGAGAGAAGGAGATTGGAGAACTTGTAAAAATTGTAGAGTCATTCTAGGAGAAAGACTTACAACCAATATAGACTTATGGTGATGAATTTAGTTGTTATAAGTTGCACCAACAAACACTCTAGGAACGGAATGCCTTGTATAAAATGGTGGATTCTAAAGCAAGAAAAAGCATCACAATTTAAGGATAGATTGCACATAGATGAACCTTGGGATTTGATTGCACATAGATGAACCTTGGGATTTGAACTCAAATGTGAATGATAGTTGGAGTCAAATAAAAAGTTGTATCAAGAAGATAGGGAAGGACATCGTTGAGGTTTCAAAAGGGAATAAGTACATTCAAAAGGAAACCTAATGGTAGAACAAGGAAGTGCGACAAAAAGTTCAAGATAAGAAGTGTTTCAAGAGTGGAATAAAGTAGGAGACAAGATGACTTTAAAATATATAAGATAGCAAAGAATATGTGGAAGATGGTAGCAAGCAAGGATAGGCTAAACTTAGTGCTTTTGATACCTTTTATGAAAATCTAGGAGTCAAAGAGGGTGATAAATCAATTTACAAGCTAGATAAGATTCGAAACAACTGGTGCATATATATGGACCAAATAAAATGCATTAAGTTAGATGATGAAAAGATTTTGTTTTTAGACATGAAATTTTGGAGCAATGGAGGGTCTATTTACAAGGGCTTCTTAATGAATAATTTCCTAGAGATGAAGTTGACGGCATCAAATTGAATGTAGGAGTGACCAACTATATTTATGCTTTTGAAGTAAAGAAAGCCCTTATAAAAATGAAGAAGGGTAAAGTGATTGTACTAAATGGTATTTGTATATAGGTATGGAAGTCTATGCAAGATTTATGTTAAGTATAATCTGAATGTGTTCTCCCTCCTTCACATCCCTTGATGTGTGGTTTTTCACTTTGTTGATGTCTTTACTTTCATGTTGTAGTTGTGTTGAAGTCATGGGTCAGAAGTTAGGAGTCATAAGTAGTGAGTAGAAGTCTTTAAAGTTCTTGTTGGGGCCTTTGTTGTTTAGAAGTTATAAGTGTAATGTTTATCTGTATGAAGAAACATAGGAAAGAAAGCCATGTTAAAAGAAGCAAAAGGGGATTAATAAGCCTTCATGAAGAGACATGCCACTTGGAGCATTTGAAGCAATAGAAGAACCCTCTTTGCCTTCATTGTGTGTGTTCATTGTGTGTTCATTGGTGCTGAAAGTTCTTGGAGGGTTTCATCCATTTTCCCTTTCTTTCATTCTCTCAATGGCCATTCTCTCATGAGTTGAACTTCTCTCTTATAGTTCTCACTCAATTTCTCTCATACAATTCTCTCAGTTACATCTCTCAAGTGATTCTCTCATGCATCTTTCAAGTTCTTGCACGAATCCTCTCATGCACTGAATGATTTCTATTAGAAGAACTCTCAATTTAAATTGTCAGACCTTCTCTCATATTTGCATGTCACATTTATCTTTGAATTATGTGTTTATGCAGGTTTCATCATATGTTGCATGTTTATAAGATGTTTAGATGTTTAGGCAAGGATTCAAGGTTTCTTTGCCAAATATGAGAGGTTCAACTCATTTGGAATTCTAATTCTCTGTTTGCATCTCATTTTCTTATAGAAATTTGGTTGAGTGTCAATGCTTTTTTGGGGTTTTGCATGTTTGAAGAAGTTTGGCTCATTTACCCATCTCTCAAGGTAAATTGAGCATGGAACAAGAAATAGAGGCTTGTGACATCAAGGATGCAACCTTCTAGCTATAGATCCAAGAGCCTAGAAGGATAATTGAAGATAAAATTTTCTCATTTTTACATTTCTCATGCTTTTTACCTTTGAGGCTTCAAATCTCATGAAACTTGATGTATTTGATGTTTGAAGCATAATTGAGAGCTCTTAGCTGTAGATCTATGGTCGTAGAAGCCAAATTGAGGACCCTTAGCCATTGTGTGGGCTTCTATTTATTGTAATTCACAAATCATACTTGTTTTCATGATTGAGCATTAGCAGGCTGTGATCTCACCATGCCAAAGACTCAATTGCTCTCACTTGTGTTTCCCACAACTTGTGTTTACAAGCATCCATGTTGACCTCATGCCCAACTTGTGTCCAAAATAGAGATCACACATAGCTCACACCCAAGTTACGATGTGCTCACACCCAAGTTACGATGTGCTTCATTAGGGGCATCCTTGTGATAGAGCTTGCACCTAGGTTGTGCTCCAGTTGTGACACTTTCTGTTTCTTAAATTTAAATTGACTGTTACTTTTGCTTAATTGTGGTCTGCTTGCAATTGCCTTGTGGCCTACTTATTTTGCTCAAAGACCTCCACTGCAAGCGGTGGCTAGGTCACAACTGCCTCATGGTCAGTAGAAGACAAAAAGGAAAATCAAGCATTGTGACCCATGGTCTAGTCTCAGTTCCTACCCTGACCAGTAGTTTAATACCTTCTATACCTCAATTATTACAAAGGATAATAAGTGGATCATGAGTTGTGGTTTGAAACCCAAGATTAAAAACAAATTGCAACAAGTTTGGGATGAAAATTACGTTAACATTGGCCCTGAAATGGGCAGAGAAGGCAAGAGAGATGTGGTTTAGCCTCTTAGCAACATACTTGTGGTATTAGATACATCAAATTCAAGAGAGAATTGGAACAATGTTTTGCCACAAGGAAAACATGAAAAACGTGGGAATTTTCTTGAGAACTTGAAAATATGTCTTCAAATCATGTAGAACTTGACATCAAAATTCTCTTCTTTTATGTCTGAAGCTTCCAAAGCTAGTCAATGGACCAGTTAAAATTATATTAAGTGAGAAGTTAAGCCAACCTCTAGGGTTTAACAAGAAACCTCAAAAGAGGGCTTGTGAACGATCAAATTGTGTGACAAATATAGTATACAAACATAGATTGGATCTCAATTGTGAGTTCAACCTCTCAATTCAAATAGACAAAGCAAGGGAATTCATCTATCCTTACATCCACAAACATCAGACCCTTTAAATATGCATAAACATCAAATATGATGAACATGCAACAAAAGCATGAAAACAAACATTTAAAATTTTGAGAGAAAAGTAAGGACTTCTATTAAGAGCCCCAAATTTGTGAGAAACTTACAATCCTTGTGAGAACCATGAAAGAAACTTGTGAGATATTGTGAGAATCAATGTGTAAGAAATGGCTGTGAGAAAATACGTGAGAGAACCATTAGAGGTTTCAACTCTTGTGGGAAATCATGGCTGTGAGAATGTGAGAAAAAGAGACAAAGGGGTTGAAACTAAAGAGAGTTCAGCATAAGCACAATGAAAAGCACACACTCAATGAAGGAAAAGAGAGCTTTCATTCATGTCACACTTCACAACTACAATGGGTGTCTTGAATGAGGGTATACCTCCATATATATTTGTGATGAGGGAAGAGCTTTGCCATGAATGACATG
>MNCI01033933.1:66889-116510 GCA_015680685.1 Gnetum montanum | reverse complement strand
CCTTCTCCACATATCGTCAAACCTATAAATATCCCAGTTGGCGAAGAAAAGAGTACGACAACAAAGGACAATAACAGAGAGACAGAGACAGGAGGCACTTGGCTTGAGCATTGGCAGTAAGAGCGATTACCCCTTTGGCGAAGACACAACTTTCTCCATTGGCGATTATCGGCAGTTCCGAGCAAAGACTACCTAAGGCAAAAGGAGCAGATCAGAGATCCAGAGATCATCTGGTGTGGTTTGTGAGTTTCTATTGATCAGAAGCCGTTGATCAATAGACGTCAGAACTTGACCTTCCTTGCATCCCTTCTCCGGTCTACAAGGTAGATCGGATTCTATTCTGCACTTTTGCTCAGACAGTTTGCTTGTTTCTTGTTGCTTTGTGTTTGCTTTATACAAAACAATCGGGGTCTTCCCAGTGTAACTTGAATATACAAAATACTTATTTTCTCGGGTCAAACTATAGATCTTGAAATCACGCGTTTCTCTCATGTCTGATTCCTGTTGTCGAGTTAACGCTATCATCATTGTTACCATTCATCTACATCGCTTTTTTCTCATTTCGCGACTCGCCGAATCAGATCCTGCCACGAAATATTCGTAATCTTCATCGGTTTACTGATTAGTAAGTCCTTGTCTGATCGACAAGACCGTTCAGGGCGCCGTGGATTCGTTTTTCCAGCATAGCCCTCGTGGGGATCCGTGGTTAAAACTGTGTACACGGGATTTTGTTTGGTATTTTCCAGCTGCCGACATTTTCCGTCGTTACAAGAACCATTAGAGGTTTCAACTCTGGTGGGAAATCATGGCTGTGAGAATGTGAGAAAAAGAGACAAAGGGGTTGAAACTAAAGAGAGTTCAGCATAAGCACAATGAAAAGCACACACTCAATGAAGGAAAAGAGAGCTTTCATTCATGTCACACTTCACAACTACAATGGGTGTCTTGAATGAGGGTATACCTCCATATATATTTGTGATGAGGGAAGAGCTTTGCCATGAATGACATGTTCACACATGAAGGATCATTAATTCCCTCTTTCTCTTTTGCACATGCTCTCTTTCCTATGTTTTTTTTATAATAAACTTTAAAGACTTTACATCTAACCATCTAGGACCCATGACTTTAACTTCTAACACCTTCCAATGACTTCAGCTACTACATAACATGACTCCAACATAAAAGCCATAACAAACACAAAGAAGAACATGGAAAGGATGTAAAGGAGGTAGGCACACGTTCACGCTATACTCAACAATTTCATTATGAACAGACTTGCACAATTATACGAGTCATTTACATTCAAAATGGTCTTAGCAATACAAATAAAAAATTTAGAACTTATGTTTTTCTGAAAAACTCAGTTAAAATGTTTCCACAGCAGGCAGCTTTTTTGAGCTGAGAAATTTGGTCTTTTTTCCTGAAGTCTGTATAAGTCTGAGTTTTAAATCACTGTGATCCATTATGTTTAATTAGACAGCCATTTTTATCTGATGTGCACTTCTGGAAACAAAATTCTCACTGTTAGCAAAAATGGAATCTATCCAATTATGATTGTGGAATGTGTACACACATTAATAGTGATTTTAGTTTTGATATGCATACAATGGTGATCATTATCTGTCAAGCAGTTAGCAGTCGCATTTTTTTAAGTGGCTTAACATACAAGAGTATTTAAGCAGATGCGGATATTATGAAATACCAAAAAATGATGTAATTGGAATTTGTTTTTGATTAATGGTAACAATGTTTTAAATAATGGATGTTAGGTAGTTTTCATGCTGTCCAACCATAAAATGCATATGTATTTTGATCTATGTTTCCAGGCTTCTATTGGTTATTTTGTTCATGTATGTAGGTTGTTGATGCCAAAAATCTTAGGATGCAGCTTAATGAGAAGCAGGAACTTGGTAGGGTTCCTGAGGCATATTCACAGATTGCATTTGCGGTTTGTCCTTTGATGCCCGTTCTGGTTATTACATATTCTGTTTTAATGTTAAATTTAAATTCTTATGTACACGCTTATTGTGCTGGTTGTTAATTTTTATTTCATACTCATAAAGTACAGTGTTTTTTTGTAAAATCTGGGTAATCTGTATTATCATTGGCTGAGAAACTTAACTAATTCAAATTTGAATATGTTTCATTTTAGGATGTTATTCTTCTCAATAAGGTTGATTTACTTTCTGAGGCGGCAGTGCGTTTTGAAGAGTCACCAGTTATTCAAGATTTGAAATAGGTGATTCAGAGCATAAATTCTTTATCGGAGGCTTTATATTGTGTATGCTGTCAAGTGGACTTGGATTATATTCTTCATCGGAAGGCATATGACCCCATTGTAAGCTGACAAAGTTGCCTTATTGTTACATGCTCAACTTTTTTATTAAAAATACAGATATCTTCTATCAAGCTAGTCTTTAATGCACTTATTTTCTCCCATTGGTACAATTTTTTCAAATTAGTTTTCAAATGCTTGGAGTCAGTTAACTCATATGATTGCAACTGATACCTTAACCTAATTTTCATTTTTAAAAATCAACACATTTTTTAAATAACATCTCTTGAATGTAATGCAAAATATTGGTTGCCTCCAAATGCAAACCACAGAAAACACTGAATATTATCTTTCCAGTTACAATTTATGAAGTTGATAGCATGATTGCAGACCTTGTCATTCACAAAAGAGACTTCCTTCACCTCGTCCACTTTCAAAAACAAATCAGGAATTCATTTTTTTTTCCTTTTCATTTTCCCTTTTATTGGAGGGGGAAAGATTGATATTGTATAAGCAACTAAAGAAAATTAGAGAGCAAGTATTCTTAGATAGATTAGGCCACACAGGAAAAGGCAGGGAAACTATTCCATAGCACCAAAGGTGTTCCTTATGGGATGGATAAAGAGGGGATCATTGCGGAGGAACATAACCTCCGTTGCATTCTCAGGGAATGAGGTTCCGAAAACTGTGGTAGCTGCTAAATTTGTATATGGAACATAAATTTTGATTTAACATTATCCTTTTTCTTCCACAGCTTATTTTCATGCCAATTAACTTAGGATTTTCGCTCAGGTAGTCTTGCTCTACACTTCCAAGTTTAGGGACTTTGATAGGTATGGCAATGTAGCAAGTCAAGAATTTTCACCACATGGTCAATGCATGGATCATCATCCTTGGGCAATGTTATAGTTTGTCCCAGCATAGTGCAACAATGTCATCCCTATTTTTGATATGGAATTTGTTGACCTATATAAAGTGCATCACTTAGTTTAGGGGTTTTAGCGTGGTTACCAAAAGGCATTAGTCGCAAAACAAAACAAAAAAAAAAACCCTTAACCCTAAAACAACCTATAAATAGGATCTTCTTCTCATTATGTATGGTGTACTAGATGAATCAGTTGAATGCATTTCTTTTAAGGTATTTCTATTACATTCTACACAAGCACAACACAATTTTCTTTGTTTCTCTATCATTAGCTCTAGGCATTTGCATCTTGAAGGTTAGCATGCTATCAAAGAGAGTTAGTTACAGCTGAAGTTTGGTGCATGTGAAGAGGTACATCTAGACAAAATGTGCAAGTAGATGAAATGAACATAGGAAGTTTTTGTTCATTCACACCATTTTGCAAGGGAGTCCTAGGTCAAAAACAACGTTAGGTTCATTAAGAGGAATAGCACCCTGTAGCAATGCACAAAGATACATAATAAAGTACAAAGGCACATAACAATCTGTAAAGGCACACATAGTAGTACATAAAGGCAAGCCCACAACATCATGTGAAGGCATGTGATAGCACACAACAACACTTGAAGGTAGGTAAGCAACAGTTCACATTAGCATGCAAAGACACTTGATAGTGCATGAAGGCATATAGATTGTGTGAACTCAAATATGCACATAGATATATGCAATGCAGGTGCATGCACAAAGCTGCACAACACAAGTGCATATGTCTACACAATGCATGTAAGGTATGTACATATCTACACAACATGGTGACATATACCCAAATCTGTATAACAAAGTGGAATGTGCAAATTTGCATAACATAGGTGATGTAGGCACAGATCTGAACAATATACGTGGCATGCACAAGGATTTCAGGTGTGCAATCATAGATCTATAGTTGCAAGCAATGCATGCAAGTCTTGGAAGTGAATAGCCATAGTAAGAAGCACATTTGGCAGCCTAGGGATTAAAGCCTGTTTTGCAACAAAGACTATCTAACACATCAACAATTATTTGTTGGTAGCTATGTAGGTTGCAAAAGCCTAAAGGAATGCAACTAAAGTAGTTTAGACTTCACGTTTTTTCGAATCCCATAGTGGAGGTTTTTCAGTAGTGCCCATGAACTCCAAAATCTCAAAAGGATGAATTGCAGTGGATTTGATGTGTCCAAGGTGTGTTGAAGCAGAAAACCTCTTTTTAAATAATATTTACTTACAAGACATATGGTCAAATTAGAATTTTATAACTTAGCATTGCGAACCAGAATTGAACTCATAATTTGGAGTTTCCAATCAAGAGTCTTACTACTAGGTTAACACCTCACTGTTTCAGGTGCCCAAGGTAACAAGGGTGCTATAACAAGAAGGCTAAGTGGTAAGAGAGGACTACATTGGTCTTCTCTTATCACTTTTGACATAGAAGTGTGTCTAAGAGTACATTGCTCTTCCACTTTTGATTTTGGACAAGAGATAAAATTAGATGCATTTTAAAAATACGAGAACAGTCCTAAATGGAGAGTCAAATTGGGAAAAATGATACTATTAGCTTATCTTGGCAGCAAAAGTAGATCAGATGTTTAGAGGGTACTTTCAAGAAAGTAACCACAGTGCACCTACATTAGCTGCAAATGAATCCAACAAAAAAGGAGGTGGAGATGTGGGAAATTGTAGATCAGAATCTATTTCCATTCTATTCACTTGGTAACAAATGAATGATATCACTAGATGGTGCATTGGCAAAAATGGAAGGATGCTGCTTTGTTTTTTTCTTTTGTTGGAGCACCAACAGATCAGGAAGGACAAGCTGTTTCATAGTAATTTGTAGATGCCTCATACCACTGCATGGTAGCCAAGATACAGAAATCAACAAAATTTTCTTAGGAAACACTTTGGAATGCAAGATTGGGAGATGCTTCTTTAAAAAGGGTCTGCAAACTCAAGGATGTACCAAAGAATTTGCAAGTGAAGCTTATATAATGCTAGACTTGCATCATGGGTAAAGTAACAAGGCAAAAAGGAAACCATTCAAGTGGAGCAGTAGGGAGTTTGCGAGAAAGTTGGAGTAGGTACACTGTAATGTACATAAAATAATGCTGATAGAAATGCTTCAAGGCAATCGTTGCCTCATTACTTTCATTGATTGCTGCAGTTGAAAGGTGTAGATTAAATGCTTTGAATGGAAATTGTAGTATTTGATTCCTTTTAATTGCTGAAAGATCTTATTGAAAAGAAATGTGGCTACACAATCAAAACACTGGGTACAAAAATGAAGGCGAATATGTCTTTAAAGAATTCATATAATTTCTGAAAAAGGGATCAAACATGAGACCAGAGTGCCGGAACACAACACAATACAAGAAGGGTGTACTAGAATGAATGAACAAAACACTTTTGATTTGATTAGATCAATGCTAATATACAAGAAGCTACCTGCCTTTTGTAGGAAGAAGCACTAGATACAGCATTCTACAACAATCTCCCATGCAAATATATAAAAACACCTAATTAAATATGGACAAGAATTGCTTCTAGTATGAAAGGGTTCAAAATTTTATTTACAGTGTTATGAATTCATCTTGCATGAGCATTAGAACAAACTGCAATCACATGCACAACTAGGACTCTTTGTTGGATATGGCACAAACACAAAGGGTTATAGGATGTTCTTTTCATAATAGCAATAGATTGTAATCTCACAAGTTCTTCATCAAGACAAAGGAAAATCTCATCATGTTGGATGATAGAGCCAGAGCCTATCACTTGAAGCATGATGGCTAGACTTTGGGTGACATACTTGTAGAGATTCTAGTCTTTGGAGAGGAGAGGGGGAAGGGGAAATGACACTCCTAATATGATGACTTAAATTACAAAGCTTGGAATCTGCATGGAGATGGTTATATTGGTTCTCAAAGTACTAGTAAACTATACTAGGAAGATAGCACTTTCAACAAGAACCACCACCTACCAAGTTCAGCAGCCAGAATAATAGGAAATGTAGGACTGATTTTGATTTCAATGATAAAGCCAATGTATATGTTACTCAAAACCCCATAGGTAGGGGATGTTGCAAAGCCTATCAATTTTTGAAGGATCTCAATCTTAAGCCAGATGATGTTCTCAAGATTGGTACTTGTAGTTGGAGTTCAATTCATTATGTGTGAAAGGAAGATGAAATAGAACCTATAGGCATTCTAACAACACTTGGCATCATGAAGTTTCACATTTTAACAATTTAAAAATTAGTTGGGACTAAGCAACACCTCATTTGGATGATTGGCTACTTGGTAGAATTAATGCCACTTGAGCCAGCATTGTTAGTTTTTACAATGTATTTGCATTTTTCATGGAATTCTCCTTTGTTTCATTGAAAAATATTTATTTTCACGTCATGTATTTGTAGTCGTAATAGCAGCCAAACTTAGGAGGCGTTGACCTAGATAAAGTGCATCACTAAGTTTGGCAGTTTTGGTGAGTTAGTCCCATTTTGCAGTTACCAAAGAAACAAACTGAAGACTATAAAATAGAACCCTATCCCTAAAACAACTTATAAAAGGTCCTTCCTCTCTCCATGTACGATATACTAGAAAAATCAGTTAAATGCACTTCTTTTGAGTTATTTTAATTGCATTCTACACACACTTCTTCCTTCTTTCTTTCGCTTGAGCTCTAGGCATTCACATGTTGAAGGCTAACATGGTAATGTTTGGATCATCATCCTTGACCAATGTTATACTTTGTCTTAGCATAGTGCAACATAGTGTGAATATTTCTCTTATCTTTTGTATGGATTCACCATTTGGGAGTTGACTATAATACTGAGATTAAAAGCTGCTTTAATAGGAGTATAGATAAGCTAGCTGCTTGTAGGAAAGCATAAATATGCATAGTCTTTGATGATCCTTCCCTAGTAATTAGTTTTAAAACTTTCTTTGGCTTAATAATGGATTTCCTATCAAAGTGCTTAACTACGACCCATGCAAAGTGTGAATTAGAAGTGTGCATGCTAATCAACTTCTTAAATTAGTCATTAGTGTTTAATAACTGACCAAACTAAGGTGATATTATATTTTACATTTCTAGAACAGTCTACCTATGTTATGGATACGTAAAAGTGGGTCCCACTTTATTCATTTGTCATGTTATGCATATAAAAGAGTCAACATGGTACTTTGATTTTTGTGACCAATAGAAAGAAAATTGTATTTACTATAAAATTTGATTGATGTTTACTACGTTTCTATCCGTGTATCTTATGTCATGGAGTGCTCTTTATGATTAATTGGATCACTAGCCATATGGGAATGGCCTTGCTTTTATCCATATGGGGATGGCCTTGCTTTTATCAGATATTTAGCGCTGGACTAATGTGAGTGGTCTTTGTCTATGTTTTATCTTTGTATCGCCATGCCTAAAACGAGTATCAAATTATTGCAGTTCGTATTGACTCATACGAGTTGTTTGGCGGGCTTGGTCCTTTCTTCTCCCCGCTATACATCCTTTCTGTAATTTTTTTATACATGAATTTGATGTGGATGTTCCCTCCAGCTGAGCTGCATTGGTTTTCACTGTTCTGTTTGTTATGTTCCAAGCTAGATCATCAAGTCTATGTCTAAGTAGGAGTGGGACTAGTTTTTTGAGCTAAGGAAAGTATCTAGTTTTGCAGGAGCTACCTGGTGTTGGAGAGTTTGGAATTCATGCTCAAGTAAATTAAAATTAGGATGTTCTGTTTGAGATATGGGGGCCTTTGTTACGTTCATAGGTGGAATGTCGATGTTTTGATGAGTCATCTGGGTGTTATTTTGTAGGTTTGTATTGACTGTGAATTCACCTAGGATAGCAGTGAGAATCATCTGGGTGTTGTTTTGTAGGTCTGTCTTGACTGTGAATTCACCTAGGATAGCAGTGAGATCATGGTAAGATATTTTTCTATTTTGCATTGATTATGAGTTGATCAGGAGTCATGGCCAGGTCATGGTCAGGTTGCAATTTGGTTACAGAGGGGTCATGATCACTTTCTGTTTTACAGAATGTATAGCGTGTATTTTGCAAGTTGACCACTAGTTGGTGAACAGAGACTACTAATAGTCATGAGGTCACAGTGAATAGTGAGCACTAGTGGTGGTGAAGTTGTGGTGAACAATACCACTAGTAGGATCAGGGAGTGGCCAGGTCACAGTTAGCAATTGAAAGGCGGGCTTTAGCAAGTTGAAAAGAAATCGATGTTTTACTGTAATTGGCCCATAGAGGTTGGTCATTGTGTGAGAACTATGAGGTCTCTTGTGTAAGTAGAGAGCATTGTGGAATTGAGTTGGGAATGTGGTGGGCTTGAAAATTTGCTTGTGGCATGAGGCAAAGCACACCAAGGGTCTTTGGGCTTGTGGATTGGGTCAGATGTGCTTGATGTAAGCATGTATTTCTCTTTATGTTGATTAATGAAATTTTCTTTATGTTGGCTCTTTTTTTAAATTGAAACATTCGAATTGAAGTGTGCTTTGGTTGACTGTGTGTGGAGGGTAGAGCAGTTTGCCAAGTTCATGTCTTTTATTAAATTAACATGAAAAGGAAAAGGTTTAACAATTGATAATTTGTTAAAGAAAGAATGGATGATGGTTACTAGATGTGTTTTTGTAAGAATGCTTATAAAAATGGTAATCATATCTTTTTGCACTTCCTTGCAATTGCTCATATTTGGAATAGAATTTGTTAAGCTACAGATCAACATCCTATTATGCCAAAATCCTTACAAGAACTTGCAGCAGGTTGAACTTGGATTGGTGGAATTGAACACATTAATAAAATTTGGAGTGCTGTGCTATCACATGTGATTTTTCAAACTTGGAAGGAAATAATTCTAGGAACTTTTGAAGGGACAAGAATATATCCAAATTGAGTGTGCTGGCTAGCAGTAAAAAATTGGAAAGAGAATGTACTATATAAAATGGGATTTGATTGCCCCATTTTTTTGAACCCACACCATTGTCAATTTTTGCTCTAAAGTTAGGATTAGATTGGTGCTTTTATATGATTATTTTATTTTTAAATTTTCATTAGAAATTTGTTTTTACCATCTTGTTTGATCGTTCAGACCCTAAGACTGATCTCATTATATTTCAAATCTTATTTTATCCTGCCTCTCCTACAAATATTTTCTTAAAAAAAAGGGAAAGAAAGAAAATCTTTAGCCACTAAAACCGGTTTTGTGACTGAATTTTACTTTGGGCAACTTTCTGATTCAGTGTTGAAAAGATATAATAGAAGGCTTTATGAATTGCACTATTCAGTTATTTTTTATTTTTTATGAAATGTATCTTTACTGTTTTTGTTTTGTTCATGATTTTTTCCCATCGTTTAAATTTGATTCTTTATTTTGCCTAGCTAGTATGCAGAACATTTTATTTTGCCTAGCTAGTATGCAGAACATTTAGACATGTTGCTGAAGAAAAATACACAATTAGTAAATGACATTCATGACAATGAAGTGAAGACAACTTCTATTGTTGAAGAAGGTCCAGTTATTATTCAAAAGGTGAATATTTGGCTGGAGGCACTGATTTGGGACAGCAGCAACATGGATGTATACCGATGTAAAGGTGTTCTACATGTTGAGGGTTCTGATGAAATCTACGTGATGCAGGTATTGAAGTTCTGCTAGACATTTGCAAGAAATCTTCTTACCTTATTGAATTATATGAGCTATCAATTTTTGAAAATCATAGTTAGTAAACTTGGCCTTTTAATATGTTTTGAATGATATCTTTTACCTTAAAAAGAAAAGAGAAAAGGGAAAGATTCTTTAATAATGTTTCAAAAGTAACATTATGTGATTATCCTATGGGCTTCAGGTATCTAAGTCCCCGTTAAAAAAAATGTTTTCAATTTAATATATTCAGGCTATTCATAGTTAAAAAATTATTTGGCAGGATCTTTATGAGATAATTCCTAGAAGAAAGTGGAAAGTGACAAAACCGCATCAACAAAATAGTGCTAATAGGTAAGGACCTTTTTCCATATCAACATTTTTATCCCTAGTGTTTCTTGCCTTTATTTTAGGTTTTTTTTTTTGGCTTTATTTTCTTCTTGTTTCATCATGCAGGGAGAAAACTGAACTTAGAGATTCTTTCTAATTCTTTCAAATCATGCCTTGCATTATAAGGTGTTCTGTGATTCTACTGGTGGAAATTTTGTTAAGTCTTTTGGTTGTTAACATAGGAATTGTAAAATGTAATGTTTCTCAGCTTTCTCAGATCCAATGAAAACCAAAAGAGCCTGAAACAGGGAGTTTTGGATTTGATGTTAGGTATTTATAAAAGATCTTATCAAGATTGTCTTGGATGTTCTAATTTGTTAAATTATTCAATATTGGTGCTGGTCAAAGCTTTTAGATGTGAGTTGTTTTTAAAAATTTCTTTGCATACATATTATAATTTTCAATTTTTATGTTTCAATGAAAATGGGAATGCTTTATTATGTTATCAAGATACCTGAGACGGTTTATGGGACACTTTTTTTATAAGGTTTTGATATGGTATTAATGATACTTGAAAACCTCATCAACAAAGTGATCCAAGGTTGAAAATTCTAGCTTGAAGCCTTGAAGAACTTGGACAAGTGAGGAAGATGTGCATCATCCTCCACTACTATGTCTAAATAGAATCATGTGCTGATCTTTTGAAAGATTAATCCATTGTCTTAATTAAGAGGTCGTGAGATCCCACGAGCATGAGCAACTGCAACTTTAATTTACATTGCAATTGCAACAAACACAAGATTTTGTGGTAAGGATCTTCCTTGGACATTATACAAATAGCATTACTTTGTTATAGTTTGATTCCATAAGCTTCAAAGGGCCTTATGTTTCAAATTTAAATCATCTTAAATATTCTAGTTTTTAAGTTGTTTTCCCCTCTCATAAAGTTGTCCTTTTTTGTAAGTGGCATTGTAAACTTAGGTGGATATGTGTAATTTAGGACTAACTTTTTTTTGGATGAAGTATAATAAATTGATGATGAGTAGTATCTTCTATAAAAAAACATGTAGGCTTAAGGTAATAGATATCATATGGAGTTTGAATTGTTACTTTGAATTTTGGCATCAAAAGGGGAAAAAAAAGGGTTGCTGAACATATTTTAATCATCATTGTTATGCTATTGGAGGTCTTGGTCTTCAAGTTTCATAACTTACTAATAAACTTGGTTAAATGGGTTGATAGTATATTTGCTTTTAGATGGATTCAACTCCCTTGAGAATAGTGCACTTCTAGGTTGTATGGGTCAAGAGTCCTTGAAGATGTGTTGCATGTGTTTCTTTAATATGTGATGACTATCCATTTGATATGATACAACATTATAACGTTGTAGCAAAATACTTACATGATTTGTTTTTGTTGTCTTTATTGGTGCTTACATAATTTGTAGTATGCCTTTATTATTCATGAAAATGTAATATTTGTCCAATAATGATATAGGTCTTCAAATTCAATTTCATGGACTATTTTAGATCCTTTGAGAGATACAATCTTGCCATGAGTACTTATTTGAAAATGCAATGCCCAAGTAAGAGGAAACAATTCTAGTTAGATAAAAATCATTTATGTGATCTTATGCCACATATCAAGTAGATTAAAAAGGGTTGGATCTTCTTAGATGTGTTTTGTGGGTTTCATCAATCATGGTCCCACCAATACTTGGGCAATACCATTCAAGGAATGGAAGGATAATTATAATATAAATTGAAGAAAGAAGTTGTTGGTAAGATGTATAGCTTTGTAGTTACATCATTGAAATAGAAAACCTAGATTGTGAATTCAATAGACATGTTAAACTTGAAAAGCATTTTTGTTGAGTTTTAGATTTATTATTTTCTCAATTAAAAATTATTTTTTTGCAGCTTTCAAATGTAAAGTTTAATCTTATAAAGAAGGATCAAGGAGAAATTAGGATAAAACATGTTCAGAATATATGTGCTCATCTTACTTTGAAGTGTTTAATAGTTGGGTTTCTATTTGTAACCATTTGTGACTTTGGGCAACATCTCCAAAATGTATGGGCATTTTTGGTTTTGAAAACAAGTTATAGCAATTGTTTTGTACCTTATTTAAACTATGTTAGAACCCTATGTCAAATAGGAGGAGCAAGTCCTTTAGCAAAGTTGATTAAGGCTTAACAACTTTTCATGGTTTACTAGATATATCTTTGACTATGTAGCTTTGATGAGCTCATTACATAGCTCCTTTACAAGAAAGAATGAGATGTTGAATTGATTTTCAAGGTCATTTATGTAGAACTTACAAAGCATATGAAAGTGAAACTAGAAAGTAAAGTTACTCGAGAATTTAATGTAAATTATTGAATTAGTTGCTACACCACATTGGCCTAAGGTATTAACGTGCTTAACCAACTATATGAGCTATGTTGAAGCATTGAGATGGCCTTAATGCTCAATGACCTACAAACCTACTAGGCATTGTAGTGCTCTACTTGACAATATTTTCATCTCAACATTGGAAATCCATTGTAATTGCAACCATGTCAATTGACACAAGAATCTTTAAACCCTCAATAAAAAATATGTCATCATTCTAAAAGTGTAGAGATCTTCTCAACAATTTATAGTAGTTGTTCCACCTCACATTGTAGAAGAAAGGGAGAACATCCAAGTTGCATAGATCATTGTGAGTTATTGGCTCATGTTTGATGGATTGACACATCGAGGATAACCTGGTCATGTATCTCACATCTACCCAATGCTTAAAGTGAATGATGATTTTTATAGTGACCAAGGAAGGTGGTTGCACTAGTTCATATGCAAATATGTGACAATTAAGTTCAAGCCATACTTGCCACATGGCCTCTAGCCATAGGGCAACTACACCTGCACGAGTAATTATGTTTAGAAATCTACTAGGAACAAGTCCTGTATTTTGGTTATGATGTAGTTGGTAGCATTATTGTAAGTATTATTTATGAATAGGTGATGTAAAGTCTCTTCATGATTAAAACATAGAATACACTTAGAAGACAATTAAAACCCATGACATGGAAGGTTGTTCATAGTCAAGACAACTCGATGATCCTAGAGCAAATTGAAAAAATGAATCTTAGGCCAATATGAAAGCTTTCATACGAGGGAACCATTGATCCCTTTTCTTAGAAAGTGCATTGACCAAGAAGGAGATTTGACACTTATTCCCAGTATTTAGAAAGAGAAGGTTGCCATTTCCTAGGTTAGATGGGAGACTTTATTGATGTAGACATTATAAAAGATTAGAGATTTTCATAGAGGTATCTAGGTTAGAAGCATTGACCACATCAAACCAAACCTTACAAGAAGCTAGATGGTAAACATGTCAAGCCTTGAATGCTTAAGAAAGATGAAAACCTTAGAATAATATTTTCTAAGGCTAAGATTTTACCATTTATGAGTAGGAAGAAAAAAGAAAGAGTAATAACATCTTTACCAAACTCAAAGTGACTTAGAGATTGTAGGAAGGTTTATTCCTTGTGGAGTAATTTTCATATTGCATAGGTTAGCTTGACATCCTTCTAAATTTCACCATATTTCCACATATCAATGGGTAGACAAACTGGGTGAATTAGATATTGAAGGACATGTTGCATGCTCATGTCCTATAGTATAGAAATAGTTGATATTGGATGTTGCCTCTAGCAAAGTTTACCTATAGTAATAGTTATCAAGAAAGTTTGCATGCAACTTTGTATAAGGTGTTGTATGATAAGGCATGTAAGACTCTATTGTCTTGGGATACTATTGAGGATAGACCTCATGTGATTATAGATTTGATGCTATATACTATAAAGTAGATTCAAATGATATGGGACTAGTTAAGAGTAGAACAAGATAGGCATTTAGCCCACATTAATTAGTGTAGGAGATTGCTAGAGTTTACTATTGATAATCATGTGTTCTTATAGGTGTCATCCTTAAAGAACTTGATGTAGTTTGACTAGAATGAAAAAATGGCACCAAGATATGTTGGGCCATTTGAGATGTTGAAGAAGATGGATAGGATGACTTATAGATTGGTATTACCTCCACAATTGGTAGGAGTCCATGAGGTGTTTCACGTATTCATGTTGAGGAGATATGTGCTAGATGAGTAGCATGTGCTAAATTGATTTGATGTATAGTTAGAACCCAATGTCACATATGTTGAGAGGCTAGATTAGATTGTTAACAAGATGGTTCAACAACTTTGTGGTAGAGTAGTCTCAACAATGAAGGTGTTGTGGGATAGACATAGCACCTAGGAGGCCACATAGAAGGTAGAGGCTAACATGTAGGCTTGATATCCAATGATCTTTGGGGAGGAAGATTCTCAACTAAGAGAGAGTGCAACCCCTCACTATAGGATCCCAAAATATTATGTTATGTTGTGTATGCATGGTTAAATTTGATTGGGGCTCCTAGGGATGCATAATTAGTTATATTATTTTAATGATATATTTTTTGAGATTTGATGATATTATAGATATAGTTATGATTTATCATAACTATGCACATTGATCTTACTAGATGTGTAGTATGGTGCTTGTAGTTAGTAGGAAGTAAGGGTTTTGGGGGAACACTAATTATCAGGTAGGTAAGGATGATCTTCAATTCAATGCCATTATACACATTTATGAATATGACATTAGTGTTTTTTATCATACTATGTTATGGTATTACAATGATTACATGTTGTGCATGTTTGAGTAATTTCGCTAGAAAAAATACATTATGATTCCTATATGTTCTTGTGATTATGATGTGGATGAGTTATGGTTCTTATAAGATTAATTGGTATTTTTGTATAGTTGTCCTGTAAGTGGTTTATGGAGTGTGGGTTCCTTAGCATTAGTTGGGATAGTGAAAATAAAGAAAAATTTTAAGAAATAAAAATCCTAAATAAAGTAATTTATATTATATTTATTAAAATTAAAACATATGTTATGTTCATCATTTTCACCTAATCATGGTTGTGTCTTCCTAAATTTCTAAACTTTTTTCTCCTCTCTATTCTTTCTCATTTCTTAGTTGATTTCCATGATTTTTGGGATGTTAAAAAGCTAGTCTTAAGTAGGCTACAATTTAAAAGTCTCAATTCGAATTATGGAGGATCCAAGATTTCATTAGGATCATTTTGGTATCTTGGATTTTAGTTTTTAAGCTTTAGCAGATTTTAGATTTCAAGTGGGTATCTTTATCTATCTTTTGTCTTTAGCATATGATTTGTGTGCATGTTCATGGGCTAGAGGTGGGACAATTACGACAACATGTGATTGTTGAACCTTAGATGTTAGTATTGCATATTATGGAAACTTGTAGAGCTGTGTATGGGAATACCTCTAGTCATATAAATTGGAACATTAGTTGGTGGTCTTTGGGGACAACCAATACTCCATTCCTAGTCTCTAGACCTTTAGGGTCAAGATGCTAAGCTCACATGTTATTCTAGATGTGTGATTAGATATTATACATTTTTGATGCATTGCTATGAATATGATTTTGGCTTTAGGCACAAGTTACTAGTAGGTCATGCTAAGGTTACAAGTAGGTCACAATTCATGATGGAGTTGTGGCTAGGATTTCCATGAAATTTGTAATTCTTAGTCATGACTAGGTCGTGGCTAAGTCATAGTGAGAAACATGAATGGTTACTAGTTATAGTGGGATCATGATGCATTCTCTATTTTTATTTTGAAATCCATGGTGAGTCATGCACAACCATGGGATCATGATGGTCAAGTCATAGTCAAGAATTTGTATGGTGTGTAAGGAAGGTACAAGTCATAACAGGCTCACAACAAAGAGATATAAAGAGGCACAAATTAGTGTGAGTTATGCTTGGGTTGTAGTAGGAATAAATAGTAAGGGATAGATCAGCTTATGTGTTGAGATCTTAAAGTAATAAGAGTGTGATTTAATCTTTCCTTTAGCATATACATGAGTACGTTTGGTATGATATTCTAGGACTAGGTTGTTGGTTGTATTAATGATATACTTGATGGTACTCAGTCATGTATTGGAATGATTATGAATAACATGGTTATTAATAGCGATGGTGCATGTAGCATAGGTTGCTATGACCATTGCTCTAGATTGATGGACTATGATTTATGTGATATTGATGAATTGTGACTATGACAAGTTTTATTATGATGGAGTTGACATAAGGATATGGACTAGTTGATGATGAAACATCTTAGAGGAGTTGGGATAACCCCTGCTAGGAAGCCTATGATCAATATGACATTTTAAAGCATATGTACAAGCACACATCTACCCTCTAGAAGCTTAGTGGCCTGGGGTTGCAGATTGAGGCAACGGGTGCTAGCACTAGTAGTGGAATAAGGAAGGAAAAAATAATAAAAAGACTTGTAGGCACAATAAGTGATATGATTACTCATGTCAAAGATGTGTTGACTATGTGATATGGATACACTAAGTATGGATGTGTTGGATGCCACAAGGGTTATATGATTTTGATGTGGCTTGTGGGATTGCAATCTAGCATAGAGGTTATGTAATTATGATTATGTTTCAGTATGCCTTTTGGCATTGCGATTTCTCATAGAGGCTATGTGATTATGATTATGTTTTGATGTACATTATGGAATTATGATCTATCATAGAGGCTATGCAATTATGATTATGTTTCAATGTGCCTTATGGAATTGTGATTATATTTTAATATGTCTTATAAATACTTGGTATTTGACCTAGATTTTGAGTTGATTTTTTGGGGTATGACTTGTATTTGTTTGTGAATGACTATGATGTGCTTGATATAACATCAAATATATTAACTCTGTTGTAGGTTGCTTAGCAGATCCCACACCTCTCCTTGAACATGCCATCATACTTCCCATTTGCAAGTGATGAGTGGCGAGGTACCCCTACACTCAACCATACGAATACAAGCGTTCACGCATGATCCGATCGAACTCTACAAACGAGCTAGTTGTGGTATCCAGATAGTTACACATTTATCACAGTTCGCTGTCTTCCCACCTGGACTAGTATTTGCTTTGTCACGCATGGTTTAGTCTAGAGTGAGGTGTATGATGTGGTTCTAGACTAGTGCTACTCTTAGAGACAATGGAAAATAACTTTGTTTTAAGCTAATAGGGAATGAAAAGCAAAATCTAAGCTAGCCTAAGTGCGATGAGCATCTGTCCTTAATCATCCGTGTGCATCTTGGACCTCGTGTACTACTTCTGGGATTACCAAGCGTATATTACTTAAGCACTCCTAGATATGCTACTGGGTTACCAAGTAGTTACACTTAAATGTTCATAATTAAGTCATACTCATTCTACAATTAACAACAAGAATAGTAAATGACGGTAAAGAAATATTAATTAAGAAAATAATAAATAACAAGTAATAATTAAAGGAATTAAGAGCTAAGTGGATGTTGCAATGATGGAGTAATCTTGATCTTTATTGCCGATCATGTGCATGTCCAAGTATGTCACCTTCGAATACAAGTTTTGTATAATTACAATCATCACACTACGGGCATGCATTGGGGAAAGAATTGAAATGAACTAAAAATGAACAAAAAGATTCTAATACTACTCTTACTTACCCTCCTTTTCTTGTGTGCCTGAGTGTGGTATTTATAGGTCCACACAGGAATCACGATATCATGTATACGATATTGTTGCTCAGGCTGCGATATTGTGTACCCAATATCGAGGATCCAATATTGGGGCCTGGAAAATCATGATTCATCATACCCCCACAACTGAATAACAACTCGTCCTTGAGTTAAACAAAATAAGAATGAGTCCAATTGATTACACAATGGATAGGTATGGGATTATTGACTGACTAGGAATTATTCATGTTGCAGTGGAGAATTGAACACAACAAAATTGGGACACAGACACAGAATTACAAAATTTATTAGAACTCATGTGGTTCCTGGTGGCAGTGGTTCCTCCATGGGTCTTTTCCCATTATTTTGTGCTTAAGGTTTTGGAAATTGATGGCTCTGAAGGAGTGCCTAGAGCTTTTCCTCTTCTTTCCAGGGATCCTATGTCATCCATGCTAATGCTCTAATGTTTGATGGAGTCAGCACCTCCCATGGACATGGTAGTTGTGGAAACATCTGGTTGGCCTTGATGTACCAAGCTATAAACAACCATCATTCCTCTTCATAGGCTCTGGATTTTTCCTTATATTCCTGGTAATCCATGAGTTGTCGAGCCAAATCTGCCACGACATCTTTTTTTCTTCGATAGCTGGTTTTGATCACCTCTAACTTAGAATTTGCCACTTCTAATTTCTGCAACGTATTCTTGTGCTCAGCAAATTTTGTTTCATATTTTGCGTAGGTGGTAGCTACTTGCTTTTCTAATTCTTTTCTCAAGTGTCTTGCTATCAACATGGCCAAGTTGGCATACTGTAGGTTTTCCAACTCCATGTATTCTGTAAGATCATGTATTTGCAAGTTCCGGCTTTTAAGTTCAGCTTAGTGGGAGAATGCATAGGTATCCAATATGACTCGCCAATCAGTGTGTTGAGTACTAAAGGTGTTAATGTGGGCTTTGGCCATATGGATTTCTTTTTCAATTACTTACTTGTACATCCCCACCTAGTCTCTAAAATGTTTCTTTAGTTTTTCATGTCACTTGGCCTCGTTCTACCACATGCTTATTTCAATTTCCGTCTTTTAACAGATCGCGTGTACCTCCTCCATTGAGAGGGTTTTGTTTTCTCTGGCCAAGCGATTCATGTCCTAGTTGAACTTGATTAATTGTTCTCGTAATTACTAAAAATTCTCTTCGAGAACATTCCTTTGGTTTTCTATGATGGTCAATCAGAGATTGTCAACAACAAGTTTTTTATTCTCCTCTTGTAAGGCCTTGAGTGCTTTGGCATGTGCATATGTTTGGGCTTGTGCCTTGGAAGCATCCCAATCGGCCTTCTCTTTTTTCTCTGCCACTCTTTTATTTTTTGTCAACAATTTATTCAGTTGCTTTGTCTAGAAGGACTCTAGCTAGTCTACGAGGATGAATTGAGATGGGTTCCACTTTGCAGCTTGTAAGATGATGAGCTTTTCTTGGAGTCTTTCTAACTTTGCCTCTACATGCTCGACCCTAATCTCTACCATGACTAGCTTCCCTTTTGTGGAGATGAGGTTTGACTAAGTTTTTGTGATATCTTGAGGGATGTTAAACAAGGACGTCATCACTTGTCCTATTTGTAGCAACTAATCTAGAACATCCTCATGCTCTGTAGAAGTCATCAAGGGATTGGCCAAAGTTTGAGCATCGCGTGCTCTTGTAAAATTTTTCGAAGGCACAACAGGGACATTGAATGATTCTTTAATGTGGTCTATGACCACTTCTAGAGCTCCAGTTGCATTTTGGTGCTACATGACCACTATTTTGGCACCTTCACCAATTTCTAATTGCACCTGAAAAGATGTAGCGTTCCCTGAGATCTGTTGTGACCAATGTGATTCCCCTCCTCCTGTCTAGATCGATACCTCGCCCTGTGGATGATCAATTGAGATTGTGGATCGTATGGCTTCGTCTATGACCCTAAAGTGATTGGTCTCATCACAACTTCTCCAATTGACCATTTTAGTGATGGCCTTGAGATGGCTCATCGATGGTCGATAGTCTTGCGATGGTGTTGGCGGTTGGTCTTGTTGGCTTGTGCTAGGCCCCTCTTCCTATTGTTGACTGAGCCTAGTGCTTGAAAGTTGGCTAGGACCTATAGTTTGAGGTGTAGTGGGCCCCACTATCTATTCTTGTTCAAGCTCCAGTGTCTCACCAGCACTTTTCCTTGGGGCTAGTGGCTTTAGCAATTTAGCAAATGAAACATTTTGGACCTTTCTGGGGATGTCATTGGTGTACCCCAGAATTCCAGCACGTTGGCATAGCTTCTTGATAAGACAGGGGAAGGGTAATGCAAACTTCCCCCTCTTGCGTTCTTCGAATCGCCTCAAAATTTCTGTAAGATATAGATGGGGTAGGTTGGCATTAACCTTGCCCATCAAGATAGCACTTCCTCTAGCTACATATGTGGAGATTCTGTTCAGCCCTTTTGTGGGGAAGATGTGATATGTATTGATCTTAAAGTAGATTCTCTCTTCAAGTATCAGCTCTCCATATGCTTTGTCTTCTTTTCCGTACACCCTTTTCAACCATATCTGTTGCACATTAGCATCAGAGCGAGTGGACAAGTGAGTAACTTTTGGCTCTGTATTTGGAGGATTCAACACCTCTGAAATGGCCTTGGTAGAGAAATCCACAGAAACACCACCAATATCAATGGTGGTACCTTCTTCTTTATTGTGCCAAAATTGGTATGTCTCTTCCAGGTACCAATCATCACTTTCAGAGAGAATAGGCCATAGTGGGGACCCTTTAAGTTGGTCCCTGACTACTTCAAGAGCAAACTTTGTGAAAAGTCCAAAGTTAAGTTCCACTATCATAGTTGCTGACATGGACCTTTCATGAATTACCTGAACACACTCTAGGGACACTGTGAGATGTTGTCCCTATTCAGGTGCTTTACTAACTCCACCTTTAGCATGTCCTGATTTTACAGTAACAGGAGGTTCCTGATGGATACTGAATGATTGTGCCTCCTATTCCATACGTATCTCAAGAGACACTTGGCCTTTGCCTTTCCTTGGTCATTTGGGTGTACCTTGAGAGGGTCCTCCTTGTTGTCCTCTTTTAAGGACCATCTGCAATCACATGGGGTTGACTATTAGTAAGGTTACTTATAGAGTTTGATTTATACCTTACTTTTTGCCTTTAATGAATTCATTTCTTGTTTAGTGTGATCCAGAGTTAGAAAGTATTATGGAAATGTCCCCTAAAAGTTTTTCATATTGGGCCCAATTTGATTAGGTGGTTCCAAAAATTAATTCTCATGGTATGGGTGAAGAGATAAAATTAAATTGGCAATGTGCTTAACATTTTTTTAAGGTCATTTACCCTTTATGATATCCTTCAGGCAACGATGAATTTTGAAAAAAGTATGCACAACTTGGAGTGTACCCTTCCCCCATGACTAAGTTAAATACTTTGGATGTAGATAGGTTCAATTAGAATGGGAATAAGAGCGTTAGTGAGCAAGATATGGATGTTTGAAGGATAGGTGTGCAAGCTAACAAATTCATGGAAGAAAATTTGAACAACTTCCCTCATGTGAATAGTGCAAAATGATGTTGACATGCACAGGGGGGGGGGGGGGTGTCCATAAATATAGTTTTTATGGACACGATATCGCGTACCTGATAGCGCGGACTCGATATTGCATCGGACCCGATATCGAGTACCTGATATCACAACCCATTGAAAATAGGGTACTTGGTAAATTTGAAGAATTTTTGAATTTCCAAGGCCAAAAATGAAGTAATTAAGGTTAATTTGAAAGGTCCAGGGTAACATTGAAGAGACCAGAAGGCATCGAAAGTGTAAGGAAGTGGAATTTTGTCAATGAAATTCATGAATAGGATGAGGAAAAAGGACATGTTATGGTGTGTAGGAACATTGGAATTTAGAATGATGATAGAGGGAAAGATTATTGTAGGAATGCAATGCTTGGAGGGTATAAAATGATGTGGTGATGTGCAAAAAATGTAAATTACAAGAGTTACACAAGTGGGTCCTCCCTAGAGTAGGTTCCTACCTATGATGCCCTTACGTAACCACACCTAAAAATGTCCGTAGGCACTAAAAGGGTTAAATGTAATCCACACCAGTTCCACAAAACACACACATGTAGATACCACTGTGATGAGGTATGAATTCAATGCTACACAAGACATGGGTCACAAATACATGAACACCGAGATGGGATGAATCAGAGAAGGGATTGCAGAGATTGGGACATGAGGGCGTGATTAATGTGTCATTAGCCTATTGCTCCAAAATCAAGACCAAGTCCATTCCTTCGATCAGTGACATCGCATTGTTTCATCCAATGATGGAAAATCCTAAGAGCATCATGACAGCAAGGCATATGATCACTTGGCATTTTGTTCAAGGGAGGAGTGATTTGGAATTTCTTTGTAGCACATTTATCTTGATCTTTTTGTTTCTTTTTGTCTAGCCACTTTGACACACTTTCCTTTTTTTTTTTGATGTGTAATCCAGAGAAGCCACCTACCTTCAAGCATGGGTGCATGTCTTTTTAGTGGGATCCCCTAAAATATCATTGGGTTTTTTTATTGAGTGCCTTTATTACTCTTACTTCCATTTTTTGTTAGATCTACAAGGATCTTAGTACAACCAGGCTGCATGATAACTCCTATAGATGTCACCAAAGAGAATCCAAAAATCCCCTTGATGTCACACAATGGCCATTGCCTCTTAGTCCATCATTTTTCACTTTGGGAATAATGAGCACAAAACTACTTTTAAGTTTTCATGATGACAAGAATATCATTGTACCCAGAGTATAACCTCTTATTAATAGAATGGTTGGGTGGATGTGGTGGGCTTGCAGTCCAAATAATTAGCCACCTGAGACTTTATAGCATAGAACAACACCTCAACCAATGAGTCATATGAGTGTTTTATTCATAGATGAGATTACCCATAAAAAGATAAAAAGATAAAACAATAAATAAAAAGATGAACCAATCGATAAAAAGATAAAACAACAAACTGAAAGATGAAAAACTAGAAAACAAAAAATTGTAATATTGAAGAAAAGGAAAAAAATTTATTAATTCTGCTTGTTAGAATTGAGGATATTCCCCATAACTAAACTTTTGATCATTGTGAGAATTAATAAATGAAAGGTTTGGATCCATGCATTTTGGAAATATTGGGACCTAGTCATATCTAACCCATTGGGTGTCTCTTGATGTGGTTAATTGATAAGGAGTTGACTCATTATGGCACCCCTAGCTGTAACATGGTATGCAAGGATCAATATTTCTTCCTATGTGGTTATATTCATTGGGCCACATGGTAGTTGGAGTATTGATTGGTGGCCCTGATAAGATAACACGAGGGTTTGAGTTCGAGGAGAAGGATGCACCACAACATTGGGTTTGTGCTGAGTTGCTAGATGAAGCGAGTTCAGAACTGTGCTATCTTTTTCTACGGTCATGCCTAAAGAAAAGATGCATTCAACGTTGTGGAGGACCTCCACTATTGTTGACGGTAGTAGCACAACTAACGTTTGTGGGTTGATGCTGTGATGTAAAATCATCTAGTACAATTGGTGGTGACGTAGAAGGAGGTGAAGGATGAAAACATTGAGGGTAAGGAGAAGTGCAAGAAACATGAGGTGGTGATCTTGTGGAAGAGGACATGGGTTGATAGTACTTAGGAGAATGATAACAATGTGGTGAGATAGAGGATATTGATGCGGTTGGGGAAACAAGATGCTGAATCTAATAAGCACTTGGGTTTGGATGATGTGAAGGGTGTGACTAGTTTGAGGGTGGCCTCCCCCATGACTGGGATTTTTTCCACTGTGATTGAACACAGTATTTTTGTATGAACTCTGGGTGTAACATTCTTCCCCAATGCTCACGTAAATGTGACAAAATCAAGCATTGACTTTTGGGGTGATCGTACAGGCAAAGGTTACATTGATACGTATGATTAGCAGTTGGGTTCTTATTCTCTTCAACCCTCCTTTTTGATTATCTAAGAGTGTTCTATCCTACTTCTTGATTCGTCATGGTTCTACCTCTAATAGTGTTGGCATATTCTCCACATTTTTCATGTATCCATTCCATCATCTCATTGATCTTTACCTTAATTTCATCTAGTGATTGTAGTATTGACAAAGATGATTCCACCTCCTTGAGGTGAGTTGATTACTCCTCTTCATGATCATGGACCTTTGCTATTTCGAGATTTTGGTCCTGTTGAAATTTCTCAACATTCTTCCATTTAGCTAACTCTCCTTCTTCTTTTGTTATTTTCTTAATAAGCTCTTGGAATTGATGGGTTCGTAGTTCATATAGTTGACCTAGGGCGTATATCCCTAGGGTCTCTCTTGTTTCATTACGGAGCCCATCCATGATGTGATACATTAGCCTTTCCTTGGAGAACCCATGGCCTAGGCATTTTTTAAAGAGTAATATCTTTCTAAGGCCATGTACAAGGGTTCATGTTACGGTTGTTTCCACTCTTGGATTTGTTTCCTCAAGGCTAACACTTTTGCATATGTTTGGTATCTTTCAGTGAAGAGTTCTACCATTGTTGGCCAACATTGAATTGACTTTGGTTTTAAGGACCTGTACCATACTTTTGCTTGGCCAACGAGTGTTGTAGGGAAGAGCCTAAGTTTTTACCACCCATTATCAATATTTTTCCATACATAGACATCTTGGAAGGCTTGTAAATGATGTTGTGGATCTAAATCATAGCCTCTTAAAAGCTTAGAAAAGTTGTTTAAATCAAGTCTGGGTAGATGAATTTCCTTATGATGCCTATTGGATATTTGAACAGCCTCTTGTATATGCATTAGGCTCTTAGTGGCCAGCAGGGGTTCATCATCACTAGGTAGGTTATGAATTTGTGAGTTGGGATGATGTTGTCTTCATTTCTGTACATAGGGGACCCTTGCATCAGATTGAGTACTTGAAGCTTTATCTTCATCATCGTATAATTCGTTGGTTCTCCAATGAATTTCCTTACTGGTTGTTATGTTATCGTAGTCTTGTGAGATTGTGAATTTGTATGTGACTTAATTGAAATGAAGTTATTTTCTAAGAGATATATCGTGAATACTTTGTTACAGTGATCTTGTATGATATAACTAATCTAAATAACTAGCACCGTCCTTGGCAATGACGCCAATGATGAATGGCAAGGTACCCCTACACTCAACCATACGAATATGAGTGTTCATGCACGATCCGGTTGAACTCCACAGAAGAGCTAGTTGTGGTATCCAAATAGTTACACGTTGATCGCAATTCGTTGTCTTCCCATCTGGACTAGTATTTGCTTTGTCACATATGATTTAGTCCAGAGTGAGGTGTATGATGTGGTCCTAGACTGGTGCAACTCCTAGAGACAATGGAAAATAACCTTGTTTTAAGCTAATAGGGAATGAGAAGCAAAATCTAAGCTAGCCTAAGTGTGATGAGCATCTGTCCTTAATCATCTATGTGCATCTTGGACCTCGTGTACTAATTCTGGGATTACCAAGTGTATATTGCTTGAGCGCTCCTAAATACGCTACTAGGTTACCAAGTAGTTACACTTAAATGTTTGTAATTAAGTCATACTCATTTTGCAATTAACAATAGGAATAGTAAATGATGGTAAAGAAATATTAATTAAGAAAAAAATAAATATCAAGTAACAATTAAAGGAATTAAGAGCTAAGTGGATGCTGCAATGATGAAGTAATCTTAATCTTTATTGCTGGTCATGTGCATGTCCAAGTACATCACACTCGAATAAAGATTTCATACAATTAAAATCATCACTCTGGGCATGCACTAGGGAAAGAATTGAAATGAACTACAAATAAAAAAAAGACTCTACTACTACTCTTACTTACCCCCCTTTTCCTATGCACTTGAGTGTGGTATTTATAGGTCCACACAAGAATCACGATATCGTGTATACGATATTGTTTCTCAAGGTGCGATATCGTGTACTCAATATCGAGGACTCAATATCAAGGATCCAATATCAGGGCCTAGCAAATCATGATTCATTAGCAAGGAACATGTAAATATTTTCACTTAGTCTTATACTAACCTACTTTGTGTGTAGGTGATGGACCTAGGAGTTTAGGAGGCCAATAGACCTAACAAAGATAATGAAGGCTTCCTACTCTTGTTACTTCTATTACATGCTTTTATGAGAGAGATGGATATATTTGTTGATGGTGTTGGTCTTAATAGCCCATGTGCTATCGATCTTTTGTATAGTGTATACATGATGTTCATTTAGACAAGATGTGTGCTACACATATTAACTGATGTGCCATGATATTTTGGGCTTAACATATGTGTAGCTTGGATATTGACTTAGCACTTCCATGTATGATAGAGTATTATAGTTGATGCCTATATATATTGATTTGGATGTATGCCTATACTATACTTTTTAGTTTTTTGATGTAAATTTTATAAAGTGATTTATAGCTTTCTTCTATGTTATTCAGTTCATTTCTATGAGAGATATGTTGTAATTGCAATAATGTGCTAGTTACATTTTCTTTCTAAGTTAGGCTTGGGATGGACATATAGGGTGTTATAATTGCTAAGCCTAGGTTCTAATAACAATTATGATGTGGAAATTCTTGTTACCCCTTGATGAGGAGCTAGGTACCCCTACGCCCAACCATACGAATCACAGGTGTTCACACGTGACTCGGTCGAATTCCATATATTGTAAGCACTTAACATACACCAGACACTAACTGGAAAACCTTGGGTTGGAACGGTCATTGTCTTCCTAACCCCACTTGGGATGTTATGATTGCGATGGTTAAGTGAGATTAAGGCTAATGATTTTTATAGCTTTTTACTTATCTTTTGGCATCTAATTATTTTGGAAAGTAAGGCTAGAGTATTAAGTAATCTAAGATTATCTTAATCTAAATCTTAACTACTCCTAGCATAAGTATTTGATCCCATCTTCTGGGCATGTTTTGAGCATCCCCAAAACACTACTAGGTTACCAGATGTTAAGCATCACTAGGCTACCAAGCGTTGGGTTTACGTTCAAGATGGTCGTACTTATGGTTTTAACGAACTATCGAGGAGCATTAGTGATTAAAATAATAATAATAGAAAATTAAGTAATTATCAAAGCATAAACATATTAAACTATTGAATGCATTAAATGGCTAAGTCCAAGTGCTGCAAGGAATGCTTAAAGAGTTCGTCTTTATTGTTGTTCATGCCAATGGGCTCAGATACATCAACGCTTGAGTAAAGAGCTGATCACTTTTCTTACACCTGCTGTGGGCACGTGGAAAATATTCTATCTCCTATGGGAACAAACTACAAGAGCTTTTCTACAACTGACTAAAAGGTACCTAAATGAGGCAGAAGGCCCTCTTATTTATAGGGTGAAACAGGTGCTATGTAAACGGGGCCACGTCGATGCATGGAAGGATGCGTCGATGGGCCCATGTCGACAAGGCCATGTCAATGTGGCCACGTATATGGGACCCCATATACGTGGCCTAGTAGATGTAGTGACCATCAAACACTTCATCATACCCCCATGACTGAGTAAAAACTCATCCTCAAGTTCCTATACAATTTGGAAGGTATGGGCTTTTATTTACAACACACATGACTTGACACATACATGACACAACATCAATTTTACCAAGTTCCTGAGTTACAGAGAATGACAAGTTACAAAAATGGTGGTGTTTAGAGATAAAATCGAACACCTTGCTGGTCCTGGAGTCTCTGCCATGTAGAAGGATGTAAAAATTATCGAAGAAGATCACACTGTCCCTGGGGACGGTGGTTTTGACAGACCCTCACCAACCTCTGGCCCATGCGATGGTGGTGGCGTAAACAATGGCTACCCCATAGCAACTATGACTTCTAGAGCTAATTGGAAAGCCTCCAGGAGAGCCCTCATCTTTTCCTCGTTACTTCTAGGATCATTCACTATCTAGGCAGCTTCACTAATGTGTGTTGGAACTGGAACCTTCCAAGGACATGGCAATGCCAGGAAGAGTTCTTTCAGGTTGAAAAACTAGGCTGCGAATTGCTTCCATTTGATGTTGAATGCTTAGATTGATGCCTGCACCCGCTGGTAGTCATTCATCAGATGGACCAAGTTCTCTAGGACCTTCAAAACTTGTGTAGAGAACCTCGATTTTCATGTTTGCTGTTTCCAATTTCTTCTTTGTCGCTTTGTGTGCTTGGAACTTGCCCTTGTATAAAGAGTACAAGGGAGCCACTTGTTTTTCCAATTTTAAACTGCGGTCTCCCAGCTATGAGCATGGCCAGGTTTGCATAGCGAAGGTTGGTGAGCTCCATATACTCTATCATTTCTTCAATCTATAGCTCCTTGAGATAGATTTCAGCTTGATTGTAGGCATTCAACCCATCAAAGATAGGTTGCCATACTTCGCCTCCTTCTCGGAGCCACTGGAGTGCTTGGTTCAGCTTGGCCTTTGTGACTTGAATCTACTTCTTATTTACTTCCTTTTGTAGTCCCACTTGGTCCCTATAATGATTCTTGATTTTTTCAAACTTCAAGGCCTTGTTCTTCCAAGCGGCGATTTTGATGGAAGATTTTTGTAGCAAAGCCTGAACCTCCTCCATGGATAGATTTCGATTCTTAGCTACCAACCTTCTCATGTCAGCATTCACCCTGGCTAGCTCTTCTTGCTGTTGGTGGATAAAATTTTTCATTTGCTCATTTTCCGCACCAACATTACGTAAGAAATGCACCTCTGTGGTCAACCTAACGTTCTCTTGGCGAACCTCTGTCAAGTCCTTATTTAAATTATATTCTTGAACATCTTCCAAGGACTTATCAAAGATCGTCGACTCTCGCTCATCCTCAACTATCTGAAGTTTGAGCTGAAGTTGTTGAAAAGCTTCATCTCTGGTGATTTCACGGTTGAGGATAGCTGGATCAACAAGTTGGGTTCTTAATTGGGCCACTTCTATTGCCAAGCGTTGACAGGTGGCTTGAGTAGTTTCAAGTTGCCCTTCCAAAATGAGGCTCTTACCCCTTGCTGAGATCAGCTCCGACTGGGTCGTAGTGATGTTGTCTGGAAGGTCAAAGACATCCAAAAACGGTTTCTCGGTTCCCACCAGTTGGTCCAACAATTCCTCATGTTGTGTTGCACTGATCTTACTACGTGAGGTTTTGGCAAATGCCTATACATCCTGAAGTCCATGAACATTTGGTATAGGTGCTGTCGATGCATTGAGAGCTATAGCAATTGTATCAGCAACCACTTCAGCCGCAATCTCCTATCCTTGGTGCTACATCACCAAGACTGTTGCCCCTTCACCATCTTCCAAGCATATCAAGAAGGTAGTAGCATTCCCAAAGATTTTGAAAAATAGTTGTTGGGTTGATACTATTACCTATTGAACACTAGGATCTGTCCTTGCTGGTACTTACGTTCGGGCAGTAGAGAACATCGGCCCTACTCTTTCTAGCAACTTGACTGACCAAGCCACTTACTCCAGGTGGCTCATTGCATGGCAATAGACCGAAGGGTCTTCGCCTCCACCAATCCTGCTAGATTGCTCTTGCTGGCTCAAGAGCGATTGTCATATCTTGCGAATGTGTTCTACAATGGTTGGCGAATCTAACCTTGTTTTTTGTGTAGGTGGTGGAGGTGGTTACTACTCCTACTCTATCTGCATCATGGTTGAAGTCCTATCCTTCATCATTTCACACCATGAGGCAATCAGGACGTGTTGGATTGTATCATTGGTGTACCGTGCTATCCCTACCTGTTTGCATAATTCTGATTAGGCAGGGGAAGGGGAGAGCTCATCTTCCATGTTTGCTTTTGGTGAACCTTTTTTCAATTTCCAAAAATAGTAACTATGGAAGACTCATCGGAAACTTTCCATTTAGAGTGGCACATGCACAAGCAGAGAAGGCAGTGATTTTGCTAGGTCTTACCATTGGATTTAGGTGGTAAGATGTGCTCTTTGAATACACCTCCTCCATTGTGGTTAGAGAGCCAAACTCCTTGCAGTCTACCCCATAGCATCGCCTAATCCACTCCCCTTTTACCTCAAGGTCTGCTTGTTTTGGGATCTCCACCATGTCTGCTCCAGTCTCGGGCAAACCCAAAGCTTGCGCTATTGCCTCTGAAGAGTAAGAGACATAAATGTCTTTGATTCTTACTCTTGATCCTGATTGCTGATTCATCCAAAAGAGATAGGTCTCTCCTAAGTACCATTCACCACTAGTTGTGATGATTGGCCACATCGAAGAGTTTTGCAGTTGAAGCCTCACATCTTCTGGTGCATTCTCGAGGAATGGTCCAAAGTTTAGCTCTTGGAGGACCATCCGTTGCACTTCTCGTAGCTTGATACCATCAAGAAAATCTTGGGTCAGGGTGACCTCAAGCTGTGGTGCTACCCCCGGAGTTTCATCCCCTTGCAATTGCTCGCTGGGAATCTCCTCTTCGAGAATCTAATGGATAGATTCCACATCAGGTCCTTCGTAGAGGGCCAGTTGCATGAGAGCCCTCCGCGTGCTCTGGTTGTTGCATGCCTCATCTCCTTCCCGTTTGTGGGCACTTGTCCCTCAGTTGTGATGGTCCTTTGCCCCTTGGATGCCTTGGTTTGGGTGCCATCTGCAATCAAACATAACCACCCATTATTTTATGCATAAGTAGCTCAAAGTGATCCTTATACACCTTCTTAGTTCGACTAAGTTATGTTGTTGGCACGGGCATTCCATTAAGTCCCCTAGAGTTTTAAGTCATGAGTTAAAGCCAAAAACAACAAGGGATGAGTTGAAGTTTAAACGGTTGTTTTTGTTTCTTCCCTTAGAGGTGTGAAGTATTAATTAGCTAATTAATTAATTAATTAATTACACATATGCTTCACCCCCCACGACTGAGAGCATACCTCCGGTTGCTTAAAAGGGAAAGGATCGGTTGATGCGGACGCACGATAGAACATAGGTTCTTAGGGAAGAGTTAGGTAGAAAAAATGGCAAAATCTCCCCCCCTCCCAATTTGGATTCCAAATGATGAAAAATGTGAAGCGCAATGGCCCTATATATAGGGATTGGGCATTGTGTCGGTGGGGCCACGTATACGCGGCTGCGTATATGCAAGGGGTTGCGTATATGGGGCCCTGTATACGTAGGGGTTTACACTCGTTGATCAAAATTGACCAACATGAAAAAAGCCTGAAAAAATAAATTTAAAATGCCAAATTAGGACAGTTGAAGAGCATGAGAGGCCTAGAACATGGCTGAGGACACAAGGAAGGTAAACTAGGCTAAAAAAAGAGTCAAATGTGGGAGAACGTGGCAAGAACGATCTCCATGGAGAGGGAATCGAGTGATGGGACCAGTAAAACAAGAAACCATGAAATCAAAAGGATGGGAGACCAAAAATTGGGACTAGGAATATGCAAGTGGGTCCTCCCCATAGCAGGCAATTGCCTTAGTAGCCCTTGCATATCCGCAACACTAGAGTCTGTGGGCCTCGAGGTTAAGAAATGGTGCTCGCAAGTTAAGACTTCCATCCAGGAGATCTTGCCAAGGCATTAGGAGTACATGGAAATCATGATGAACTTTGAAAACATAAGATGGGTAGTGAGGTGAGTTTGGGAGAGAAATGGGTGAGAGAGAGATGCGAGGAGTGGAATTCCAATTGTTGGTCATGTGAAACCCTGTGTGAAATTGTGCTTAAGTGACCCGGTAGGATCGTTCCTGAGTTCAGACCCAAAATCAACCACATACAGTGACCTCATAGCAATAGGCAAAGCCCCATCCGTCCATGAAGGATTGAGGTGCACCCATAGGAAACCACCACTCCAATAAGCATGAGAGGAAGGAAGTGAAACGAGACTAAGTTAGAGGGGACAGAGTGAATCCCATAACTCATTTTGGTGGCCCGTGAGAGGCAACCTAAGGGGTGTGTTTTGAATTCCCACATAGTTATGATTTTATTTTGTTCATTTTCTTGTTATTTCATGGGAACCACACCATGCAAAGACCCATACATGTTTGCATGCATTCAACCAAGGGATGTGCTTTGAATCCTCATGTTTGTGGTTGTTTTTTTTTTTTTCTAAATTTTTAAAATTTTTTCGATGAGGAACACACCATGCAAGGTCGAACTGCCCAGTGACTCCCTTGTAGAGAAGGACGTGGAGTGGTAAGAAATCTGTGAGGACACACCAGCAACCCTGGGAATAGGAGAGGATGATGAATGTTGCATTCCTCTTGAAGTCACACCCGATTCAAACCATTGGGTCATCCCCAAGTCTAGGAACTACACAAGTCACACATTAATTACAATGTTTTTAAGTGAAGGGGTTGCATGTTCCCAAAGGAAGGAAAATCATGGAGTGGATGGATGACGTGGACTCACTACCAATTCTATGAGATGAAAAATAGTTGTAAAGTCCAAAGACAACAATGTGAGGGCGAAAGCAAGATAACAAGGTGGACTATTTTACATGACCCATCGTAACGAAAACCATCCACGCCAGAAACCTGACGACAATAAGACAATATTATTAGCAAAAAATGGTGAATTAAACACACATATACTTATAGATAAACAAAAACAAATAAATGGAAAAATAACTAAAGAAAGGAAAAAAGTAACAAGAATAGGCAAATCTATGAACGATGTTGAGAAACAAAAAAGTGTAAAACAAAAAATTCCAAAAAGGGTTGAGGAGTGTAGTGGAATGGATTAGCATGGATGACAGTCTCCCCCACGACTGAGTTGAAAGGAGGAGACACAAAAGAGGGAGTGAGGTTGTCTGGGTGATGCTGAGGTGGTAGTACTAGTTAAGTGGAGCTCACAGAAAGGTTTCAATTCCAAGGGCTCTTTTTCGAAGCTTTCAGGATTTGCAACTTTCCCTAGTTACCATGGTTATCAACAGTGGAAACTTGTTGATGAACCTCTTCCATTTCATCCATGCTTTCTACATAGGCTCGTACAAGCCCCTTAGATTGTTCCATGCACAATGTGCTACTAGCAGGGTCAACTGTTAGCCATTGGATGCCTTCTTGAGTTGTCACTGCTGCGTACATGCACTGTTGAACTGGCGATTCTTCGATACACCAACTGCACACTTGAATGGATGTCCGCTTAGTGGACCATAACTATTGCACATAGTTGCAACCTGAGTCACTATACGCGATGCATGGAACATGCTTCTTCTCAATATTTCCAAAGGATTTTCATTTAAAATTTCAAGGGAAAGATCTCAAAGTCCTAATCTTGCATCCACCGTGCTTAACTAGGCCCTTTCCATTATGATTGGGAAGTTCCCGTTGCAATTTTTAACACTGATGACAAGGAAAGCAGTAGGATAGGACCACCCAAAAATGGTGGTCACAATGTCCTCCACCACTCCCAAGGGAACAATGATGGACTGTTCTGCCAGTTCAAGCCTAATGTTGCTCTTCTTTAACGAGGGCAAGTTCCAACTCTTGTACATGTCATGTGAGATCAAATTGACTCATGACCCTGAATCCAGAAGAGCTTTACAGGGCTCATTTCTTGCCACTTGAACATGGATGAGGGAACTTCCTGGATTAGTTAATTTTCGAGGAAGGTGACCTACCTTTATACAGTTAGTGACTACATGTGTGAGCATGACCATTTGTACATTGGAGGGCATTTGGTCTGAAGGTTGCTCGAGTGGTGGAACAGTAGAGGCAGTTTGAGGTTCACAGGCACCAGCCACTAGTGGGTGCAAGGATGTGCGTACATGATTGGGCCAGAAGAAGGCATGTTTCCATGGCTTAGCTTCCAATCCACTTGGTTGAGGAGCCGATTGTATGTTGATAGCCCTTGTAGCGTGGCATTGCTATGGCTGTGGTGGAATTTCCCCCTACATAGGTGGAGTAGGTGGTAGTTGAGTGGGATGTTGTGGAGAAGGAGTAGAAGGAGAAGGTGATGGAGGGTAGTATAGATGTGGGCTTTTCCCCTGGGTGATGGAGATTGTGGTCAGAAATATTCTGGGGGATGCTAATAATTCTAAAATGTGGTGTGGCTAGAAGAGTCCCATGGAGAGACTAGTTGCTAAACGTAGTACCCATAGGGATCTGGCTATCAGTAAGGGTACTACTACCTTGGAGGTGGCATTCCCCAAGCTTGTGGTTGTTGCCACTATTGGAAGTATTCATAAGGCTGCGGTGGGGCTCCACTTGGATAATACCCTTGCTGCTAGTGGAACTACCTTGGGTTGTCTTGTCGATAAGTCAATCTTTAGGGTGTTTGCCTCCTTGCCAAGTCAGGATTCAACGTGTACACCCCAGACTCTTGAAGATGTGACACCACAAGACAAAACCCCTTAGGATGTTTGTATTGACAAATGCCACATTCATCATCTTCCTCTACATCTAAGTCTGCAACCTGTTTTGCTACAAGAACTTTTCCCTTACCCTTATGTTGGGCACGTTCAGCTTCCTTCTTCCTGCATCGATCTCGATCATTACCTTGTTCTCTAGACTCTTCTGTGGCATACTTTGAAATTTTTCATCCAAAGAGTCCCACATCTTATCAACCTTTGCCGATATTTCAGATGCATACTTTTGTAAAAGTAAGGTCTTTCAATTCACCACTGCTTCTAAGGGTGATTCCTCCTCATCTTCGCAAAACCAGACTTCCCTCTTTTTTATGGAAGGATCCTGGTTAAACTCTTTTGCACTCTCCTTCTTTCTGAGTTCCCCCTCTTCTTTGGCCACTTGCTAAATGAGGCACTATAGTTGATGGACCCTTAGTTTTGATAATCGTCCCTGAGCATACATGCCAAGGATCTTTCTTATTTCAAAGTGGAGCCCATCAATGATATGGCGAAGCTGTGCTTGCTAGGAGTAGCCATGACTAGGGCACCGATGTAACAAGGAATAGTACCTGCTCATGGCTACATCCAAGGGTTCATGATTACCCTGTTTCCACCCTTGGATATGATGTCTTAGATTCGCCACTCTGGAGTATGTTTGATACTTGTCATTGAAGATTTCAAGCATCGTACTCCATCTTCTAATTGATTCCGATTCCAAGGACCGGTACCAACTCTCTGCCTCTTTGATGACTGTGCGAGGGAACAACTTGAGCTTTTGCCAATCATTGTCAATGTTCTGCAGTGTGCAAGCATCATGGAACGCTTGCAGGTGAGTTTGCGGATCACAATTATATCCCCCTTCAAATCTGGGGATATTGTTCTTATCTATTCATTTGATCCGACTATCTTTCACATGCCTATTGGGTATTTGAACTACCTCAATGATGTGGAGCATGCTCTGAGTAGCCAACAATAGCTCATTTGAGTCATATTCCTGCTAAGCCCCATGGTGTCTATGACGATTTCGGCTACCCCTTCTTTCATGGTAGTGAGCCTCGCACGATTGGTCGCGTGTTTCTCCACGATAGTTCCTTCAGTCATCACGATCACCATCTCCTTGCTCCTTTCTATCCTGGTTATGATCAGAATCTAAACTGGGCGACCGTAGAGGGGAGCGAGAGGATGGAGAAGAAGGAGAGGAGTCTCCACCACTCCGGTGTCGATATCCCCCTCTGCTCTGATGATGGCCTCAATCATCCTGCCCATCCTTGCCCAAACCATGGCTTCTCCCACGTGATCCTCCATCCCCTTGGGGATCTCGGTCACTTGGAGGCTTGTTCGGGATGATGGACTAAATGATGTGTTGCCCCAGAGGAAGTTTGGCCAAATGGGAATCATGAAAGATAGGTTCCCCATCATCCTATAGCCCTTGCAAGAATAAGGGGTTACTGAATTGCTTCCCCTTTATGTGTTCATATCATTTTGCATGCTGCTGATCTCGTGCTCATTGGGCCTTAGTGGGATGATAGTCCCAGTATCATGGTCCTCCATGACGTACCCCACACCACGGTCCTAGATGCCAAGTCTGGTCAGATTATGGAACAACATTCCAGGAACCAATCGGTCAAGTGGTAGTACAATGTTGCCTTCCATGTCCTGCCATCGTAGATGTTCATCCTAGTGTAGGATGAAGGTGAAGTCAAGGACATAATCATCGGGATGCTTGTATACCACCTGATATTCTTGCAACACTGGTGGGTTGGATACATCTCTCTTGTGAGAAGAAATGTTTGATGTTAGATGATCCATTTAATCGGTGTACCTTACTCTTTTACTTAAATCTGCCTAGTGTGCATAAATGTTGCTATCTTGGGTCCATTTCAATGATATGAATAATAAGTTTGCTAAGGTTAAAGGATGCATATAAGACTAACAATCCCCAGAAATGGTGCTAATCATGAGTGGCTATGTACCCCTAGGCCTAACCATACGAATCACGGCGTTCACACGTGACTCAGTCAAATTCCATAGACTGTAAGCACTTAACATACACCAGACACTAACCAGAAAACCTTGGGTTGGAATGGTCGTTGTCTTCCTAACCCCACTTGTGATGTTTTGATTGCGACGGTTAAGTGAAAGTAAGGCTAACAATTTTTATAGCTTTTTACTTATCTTTTGGCATCTAATTATCTTGGAAGGTAAGGCTAGAGTATTAAGTAATCTAAGATTAACTTAATCTAAATCTTAACTACTCCTAGAATAAGTATTTGATCCCATCTTTTGGGCATGTTCTGAGCATCCCCAAAACACTACTGGGTTACCAGACGTTAAGCATCACTGGGCTACCAAGCGTTGGGTTTACGTTTGAGATGGTTGTACTTATGGCTTTTACGAACTATCGAGGAGCATTAGTGATTAAAATAATAATAATAGAAACTTAAGTAATTATCAATGCATAAACATATTAAACTATTGAATGCATTAAATGGCTAAGTCCAGGTGCTGCAAGGAATGCTTGAAGAGTTTGTCTTTATTGCCATTCATGCCAAAGGGCTCAGATACATCAACGCTTGAATACAGAACCGGTCACTTTTCTTACACCTGCTATTGGCACTTGGAAAATATTCTATCTCCTATAGGAAAAAACTACAAGAGTTTTGCTACAATTGACTAAAAGGTACCTAAATGAGGCGGAAGGCCCTCTTATTTATAAGCTGAAATAGGTGCTGTGTAAATGGGGACATGTCGGGGCATGGAAGGATGTGTTGACGGGCCCACGTTGACAGGGCCATGTATACTGGGCTGCATTGATGTGGCTGCATATACGGGACCCCATATATGTGGCCTAGTAGATGCAGCGACTATCAAACACTTCATCACCCCTAAAGCATACAAGGGCCTTTTTGGCTTCAATTCCCAATCATCAAGCCATTCCAAGCATCTAATTAGCTTTCCCCCAATTGATCTAGCATGGTTTCTAGTAAGCTTATCATGTCACGCACATTTTCTACTTATTTCCAATCTATTTGGCTTTGTCTCCTTGATGCTAGAGGTGGTTGTGATCTTTTTAATATGCCCATGGATTTCTTCTCTTAGGTTGGTAAATATGGAGGCCCATCATCAAGTGACATTGCACCTGCAGGTTATGTCACATATGCCTTGTCCTAATTTGTCAATGCTTGTTGCCAAGCCTAAACCTAATCTTTAGCTCCTGCAATATGTTTGGTCTAGTAATCATTTATGCTATCTTTGGTGTAAGCTTCATGATCTTGTTTTGGACCTATCCCCAGCTCTAATGCAAACATCTTTGATGCTAGAAAGCATCCCTAGCTTGCATGGTCTCTTATTTCAATGATTACTACTTCATGGCTTCCTACTCTTGGTGTGACTTTGACAAGCTACAAAAAAGGCTCTAATATCCCTATATCATTTTCAATCACATGGAAACCCCTATGGAGGATCAATACCAAGTGCCTAATTGAGCGAATTATGGTATTGACTCACTCATGTCTAATTAATAATTATCATTTTATTAGGAGTTTTTAAGGAGCTCTTAATATTGTTTTGAATGCCTTAATGAGATGTGGCTTCTATCAATATGTATAGGGTCTTGTTTATAATATGTATGGTTTTTTCAATGCATATGAACTATGCATAAATTTTGTGGATTGTAAGAAAACATGCCTTGTTGATGGATCATAGGATATTTCCCTTTGGAACAAGGGCTAGAGGAGTGTGGAGATCCTCATAGGGTCCATGAAATCATAACCATCATCTAAGAACTACATTGATCTTGATTCCTTTATGTACTTAGTGATAAGGATATGTAGGCTTGTGGAGGAGCTTCAGCTTTGATGCTCAAGCTATCGTCCTTCTCTTCAAGAGTAGGGCTTAGGACTAGATACGTTAGAGTAGGAACATTTCTTAGATCTTATAGGAGAATGATGTCTCTTGTGGTTGCGTGTGCTTGTTGTGGTCATGCTTATGTGTATTGTGCTAGTCATGTTGCTTATATAATTTCATGTGACTTACTCAATATGCTTCTAACCCATGGACTAATTGGTGATGTATGCTTATGCTGCATATGAAAGTGCTATGATTGTTGAGGTGTAGTCCATCATGGATCTGCATTGGGTTGACTAGCTAATTTTGGACTCAAGGAAAATGCTGAATGACACTTTGCTAGAGTAGTGTCATTACACTTGGTATTAAAACTATGATTTGCAATTCAAGGCTAGTGGTGATTTTGGGTACGTAGTTCATTATTGCGATTCATTGTTTGTGACTTGTGTGCCACCATCGATGCATAAAAAGAAGAGAAAAGAGAGCAAATGTTTTAATAAGACTTATCTTAGTCCCAATCCACATAATGGACTAGTGGGAGGTGGTAGTTAAGGAACTCATGTGCATGAGAATGTGGATGTGTACGAGGATGTTCATGAAAATGAGGCTGTTTAGATGACTAGTGAGAGGGATTTAATGAATCTTGTAAAAAGATGTAAGGATTGTGGAGCCATTTATTGTAAGTAGATAGCATCATCATGTGTAGTCTACTCATAACTGAGAAAGCTCATATGATCAAAGAGCTAGTGGATTCGAAGGAACNAACTGAGAAAGCTCATATGATCAAAGAGCTAGTGGATTCGAAGGAAGTTCATTTTCTTCTAGAGTTGGGCTCTAGCACAAAACACAAACTTTCCCTAATTCAAAAATTTATGCTGAGGAATCGGGTGGAGTGACTAGGGGATGTTGTTAATTATCTCTAGCTTGCCATCTAGGAGCTTTAGGATAAAAATTAGGAGCTATGGTCATTGATAGAAACTCAATAGGCTTTGTTTGAAAGCTAATAAAATAAGATTAAGGCATTAGAAAATAAATTTGATGATGAGATTAGGGTTGTGAAAGATCAACTGGTCATGCAAGCAAGGGCACTATCATCAGAATCGAGTAGATCAATTTTGAAGTTCCAAGCCAATGAATCAAAAATCTATGAAGAAAAAGGGATGATATTATGATTTATAATTTTCAATTTGAAACAAAAGGTTTTCTAGAGATGTATGAATGTGGCATTGAAAGCCAAGCTTATGTTGCTTTCCAATTATTAGGTGGAATAGCAAAAACCTAGTGGCTTAGCATGCTTCAAGAAGAAAAGGCTAGTACAAGAGGACCCATTAGAACATGAAACCAGTTTAAGGAGGCTTTAATTGAGAACTTTCATTTAAGAAATTTTGTTAAAAAAGCTTGGTGAAGCTAAAGAAGATCCAACACACAGGAGATCTGGAGGATTATTTTTTGGAATATCAAAATATCATCATACAAATCTCAAAAATTGGTGAGGATACCAAGTATATATTATTTTTCAATATCTGCAAACCCTAGGTCCAACTTGAGCTCAAAACTTCTAAAATCATAAAATTCAAGGAGGCCATCCAAGTTTTTGCCACTTTATCTAATTACAAGTGGAAAGAACAATAATGATGCAATAGNTGGATATGTGAGTTTAGGTGGATTTGGAGGCTCTTATGTTGAGCTATCCCCAAGTAAATAAAACTCATCCTAGGGGCATGGGAAACATTAGACTTCCTAAGAACAACAAGAGTCGTGGAACAAATGATCACATTTTAGAGGATTTTTTCAATATCCTTTGAGGAAGCTAGGATAAAAATGCTACATCTGTGGTGGAGGGCATTATGCTTGAGAATGATCTCAAAACCTTCAAATCAGAAATGGTGGTAACAAATCAAATGAGAATCATAGGTTGAATGCAGTTCAACATCAACATCTTTATTCGTTGATGATCTTCCATGGGGATAAACAAGAGAAAGATATGAGAGTTTTGAACTCCTTCCAATGGATGCATGAGGGCCTAGTCTCCTTAACATATGGTAGTGGATTTGGTAATTAGTTAAGGCATCAAATTCCAAGAGGATTAGAGAATGATTGACCTGGTGTGAATGCCTTATGAATTGATTATAGCTTGAGATAACAAAAAAGAAGAATGAGTGTGCGCATGTGAGGAAATGGTGGAGTGCTTGTTCTTTATGAAAACCTTGGCCAAGTGGTATATGTTCTAGACTACATCTTTGAGGAAGTATTGTAGGATTTTGGCTACATATTCAAGTAGGAAGTGTAGGATTATGACTATGTCTTTGAGTTGGAAGCACAAGATTATGACTATGTTTTCAAGCAAGAAGTGTAGTATTGAGAAGACATCTTTGGATAGGAAGCATTGGATAAGACTATGTCTTTGAGTAGGAAGCATAGGATTGTGACTAAATCTTTTAGTAAGAAGCATAGTATTAAGAAAATTTCTTTGAGTAGAAAGCATTGGATTTAGATGGAGGGATGAGTGACTCTAGAAGACTATAGCTCTATATCATTGCAAGTATAGGAAATTTTCCCATGTGAAGCAAGTCTTTCTTTAGGTAAAAAGGTAGGTATAGTTCCTTTTATTCCTTAACCTAGCTTACATGAGCATCTCTAAGTCTTAGTTGGATGTCAAGTTGAGTTTAACATTTGTGCTTTACAATGGATGACCCTAGTCATTGAGCATTCTTATTTACAATTATCACATGGGTTTTGAGTTATTTAATACCTTCATGAATTGATTCTGGATATAGAGAAAAAAGAAAGAAAAATGAGAATGTATACATGAAGAAGTGATGTAGTGCATGTTCTTGATGAAAACCATGGCTAGGTTTTTTATGTTTTGGACTTGTCTTTGAACAAGGAATGTAGGGTTCTAACTATGTCTTTGAGTAGGAAGCATAGGGTTTTGACTATATCTTCAAGTAGGAAGCATTGGATTATGACTATGTCTTCGAGCATGAAGCATAGTATTAATAAAACATCTTTAAATAGGAATTGCTAGATTGAACTATCTCTTCAAGTAGGAAGCACAAGATTGTGACTATATCTTTGAGCAAGAAGCGTAGTATTGAGAAGGCATCTTCAAGTAGGAAGCACTAGTTTTGGACAGAGGGATGAGTGCCTCTAGAAGACTATAACTTTGTATCACTACAAGTATAGGAAAGGTTCACATATGAAGTGAGTCTTGCTCTAGGTAAAAAGGTTAGTATAGTTTGCATGAAAAAGGGAAAGCCCTTTCTTCCTTAACCTGGGTCACGTGAGCATCTTTAAGCCTTAGTTGGATGTTAAGTTGAGTTCAACACTCATGCTTGATGATGGATGACCCTAGCCATTGAACCCTCTTGTCTACAATTATCACATGAATTTTGAGTTGTTCAATATCCTCGATATCCATTGTGCTCTTCATGTTCAAAGATGCGTATGGACACAAACTTAAGCTCTAAGGATGTTACTTCTTTTAAGCAGGGGAGAGTGTAGGAAAACATGCCTTGTTGATGGATCAAAGGTTGTTTCCCTCTGAAATTGGGACCAAAGAAGCATGCAGATCCTTATGGATTCCATGCTAGTACAACTATCATCTAAGAACTTAATTGACCTTGATTCCTTTGTATACTTTGTCACAAGGATATGTAGGCTTGCAAAGGAGCTTTGTCTTTAATGCTTAGGCCATGACCCTTTAAGAGTGAGGCTTAGGACTAAATATGTTAGAGTAGGAACATGTCTTAGCTCTTTTAAGAGAATGGTGTCTCTTGTGGTTACGTGTGCTTATTGTGATCTTGCTTGTCTGTATTATGTTGGTCATGTTGCTTATATAATTTCATGTGACATACTCAATACACTTCTAATGTAATAACTAATAGGTGATGTATGCTTATGTTGTGCATGCAGGTGTTGTGACTATTAAGGCATAGTTCATCTTGGGTCTGCTCTAGGTTAACTAGCTAATTTTGCACTCAAGGGTGGTGTTGAATAGTACTTTGCCAGAGTAGTGCTATTACATAGATGGTTGGTGGTTCTTGCAACTACAAAGTGGATGCCTTTTATTTTTATTTCCTAGGTCGGGGGTCCTGTTCCCATGACTATTTTGATGTATCTTTTAAATTCCAGTATTATTTTCTAGTACTTGACTGGTTTTTCCCTTAGAATAAATAAAAAAATTAAAGAAAACTAGAATTAGTTGTTACAAATTTCTATTCACCAACTTATAATTCTACATTTTGAGAAGTAATAGAAATTTCTACATTGGTAAACAAAGCAAAAACTTCAACATTGGTTGACAAAGTAGAAATTTCAGCATTAGTAGAAGAATTTGAGAATAATTTAAAATACCTCATGGGGGAAAGATAATTAAAACTAAGATTTTTTTTACTTACATCCATTGAGACCTCTTAGATCTATCATGCTATTTTCAGAATTCCTTTTATAAAATTTTTTAAATTTATAACTTAGTTATGCCTAATGAAATCAAACTTATGACTTGGGATTACAAGCCAAGGTTGTTATTACTAAGCTAATACCTCATTGTTATGGAAAAATAAATTTTGCTAATGAAATGTTAGCACTAGATAGAGAGAGAGAGAGAGAGAGAGAGAGAGAGAGAGAGAGAGAATGTGTGTTTGTGTGTGTGCACATGCATTTTAAAACCTTACTAGTAATCCATAAAAATCAAACCTATGTTTTAAATTTAAATGTTGTTTGGGCCACTTTTCATATCAAGGTATATTAAGGATCTCCATTTCTATTTCACTAAGGATTTTAAATCAATATGGTTAATTATGTCATTGAGCCATAGTTCATTTGATTACTCCTTAAAACCCAAAACACTTGAATCTCAATTAACATTATTAGACTGAATCCTAATTTTAAGGGTTATTTTTTCAGCAAACTTGATGTTTTTTAGTGGATCTTATGTTTTTTCTATGGATATGAGGTTTCTTTAGTGAACTTGATTTTTTTAGTGGATATGATATTTTTCAAGTGAATCTATTTGGAATTACTTGTAATTCTTCCAAGTTTAGTATCTAATCCTTCAAGTAGATCCATCACTTCATTGTCATTTTATGAGTTACCTACTGATTTATACAAATCTATTACTTAGGAAATTTTTGAAAGGTATGTTTTTGTGTAAAATCTAAATTATTTACTTCATTCCTAAAGTTTTTTTTAAAGTCATTTAAATCTAGTTTGAAAAGATTAAGAATTGGAGGTTATCCATGCATATTATCTATTAAACTAATTTTTGTTGGTAGAATTTTTTTATTCAATAATGGTTTCTAAGGCTATTGATATTAGTGTTTTAAATCATTGTCATGCTTTATTGATTATCTTTTGAATGTTGAAGAATTTCTTGTTTTCTTGAATTGTTAAATCTTTCATTGAGTTTTGAAAAATTTGAAAGAAATATTATCTTTTGAATTAGACTAGTCAAGCATTTTGACTCCCTAGTTATAGCTAGTGGTTTTGTAGAATTTAATATATGATTAAGGTGGATCTTCATTCGCTAGAGTGAGAAATTCTTCTGCATGTTGGTAGAATTGATTATGTGTATAAGGTTATTTTTTACAATATTCCAAAGTCATATCACTATCGTCATCAAGAAGATCATATTTTTAATTCATGTTCTTTTATGCTACCAAAAAAGGATATGCAAACACATCAGCATCAAGCTACTATAAATGCTGCTAAGGTTTTTTTCTTTTTGTAGATTTTGTAGATCCTACTAAGTTTTTTTCTACAACTGTTACAAATTTTGCAATAATCTCTTCTATTGTTCAATAAAATGTGCCTTTGAGGAAGGTTCTAGTGAAATCAATTTCAAATAATTCTTTAATGACTAAAGGAAAACAAATATTTATTGATAATTTTTAATAGAATAGTATTGTTAATTTAGATGGTTTCCAGATGATTCTTCATCATAAAAAACATTAAGGAAGTCTATCTATTGATGATTATATGTCAAATATTTTGAATGGACAACTTGTATAAGATATTTTAACTCCTAATAATTTATTTACAGTTACTGGTCAAGATATAGAGATAATATCTTTTGATAATATTATTTTATTTTCAAGATGACTATCTTATTTCCCTCCATCCAATGTTAATCTTTTTATACAATGTCTAATTTCCTACCCTAGAGGGGAGGTTTTTCAAGATTGGCTATAAGGATGAAAACCTAAAAAGGCATTNTACCCTAGAGGGGAGGTTTTTCAAGATTGGCTATAAGGATGAAAACCTAAAAAGCCATATGCAAAACCAGTAGATCTTTTCTTTTTGTTGATTTAAAGGTTTTTTCTTTCTACAGTACTTTGCTTTTGTACTCTAAATTTTTATTTTTAATATATATATTTTTTAGGATCTAACATTCATAATTCACTAAATTATGGGGGGTGGGGGGGCGCGAGGATGTCAAACATCGAAAAATATTAATAATGAGCAAAAAAAAATTAGAGTACATCACAAGATTGATATTAAGTAGACATTATAAAAAATATACAACCTTAGAAAAAAATTAATTGTTAGTAGGAAGTAGTAATTGAGAAATATACAATTAATTGTAGGATTGATGATTCATCGTGCACGATAATTGTAATTGATTGTAAATCAAATTATATGAAAAACAGAATATATATATATATATATATACTATTTTTTGTATTAATTTTTGAATTTCACTACTTGTTTACTATAGTTTTTATCACATAAAAATAATAGAAGCTTTCTACATAAAATTCATATGAATTAAACTTAAAAATTAAGAAAAATTCAAGTTTTGGAAAGAAAATGTTACTAAAAATCATGTTATTTTAAATAAATAACGACAATCTCAATGCAATTTGAATTGTAATTTATAATGATTTTTCTAATTTGATTTTTACTGGTGGTGCCTAATTTTACGATCTAATATGATTTTTCAATCTATGGTAGGAAGGAGGATTCCAGTCCTACCAAAATTTACATCATTTTTAAATATTTATGCTTAAACTTAAACTAGCAAAAGGATTGAAGATAGATAGTTGTGACTTAATACCAATATTTGTATCAAAGTAAGAAAGTGGTACCACTTATGGAAAATCTTCACCTCGTCATTTGTTATTGATTGTACATTGAGAATCTATACCATCAATTATAACCTTCTTGTTAGCACTAATTTTAATCTTCAAATTAATAGTGATGGGACATGATATCACAAGGGCCATGATATTGCATCCCACGTGATATCGCGTCTTCCCTCACGATATCGAGTACATGATATTGCGGTGCGTCGCCAAGTCTATAAATAAGAGGCGGCTCTCCCTTGTTTCACATTCTAGGCTTAGACCGTAGCAAAAATCTAGTATTTTTACCTCTCTAGAGATAAAATAATTTCCATGTGCCTACAGTAGGAACTCCAAAGTGAATGGATATTTATTCGAACAAATATTGTACTTGAACACAAGTTTGTGTACAGAAATAAAGACGAACTTCTTAGATAAACCTTGCAGTGCATGGAATAGGCTAAATAGGACTTTATTTACTGTTATTTATTATTTATCATTTAAATTCTTTATTAGTTCATTAAATCTCTCTCAACCTTTCTCCCGTAGTTAAGTGCATTTAGTACGAATGCTTCAAGCACATGCGTTACGCTTGTAATCCTAGTAATGAATAGCGTTTGGTAGCCAAGGTTGCATTGGTTCAGGGTGTGAACAGTAAGTGGGAACGGATGTTGATGCTAGGTTAATTAAGGCTTAGTTAGTTAGTTAAAGTTAGTCAATTAGTCTCTTCACCCTTCACCTTATTAGCATAGGAGATAAAACTGAAAAGATATAAAAATCATATACCTTAGACGTACTTAACCATACAATCGTGACAACTACAAGTAAGTCTAAAAAGACAACGAATGACTAACCTTAAGTGTTCCATGAGGCGTGTAGGTACTTAGTCTATGGAGTTCAACTAGATCTCACGTGTAATGCTCGTATTCGTATGGTTTAGTGTAGGGGTACCTCGCCACTCATCATTGGCATTGTTGCTGGGGACTAAATGTTTGTGCGCTAAGTAGAACATAGGAAATTATCCATATCGTTGGGAGCTTAAACGAACCCTTATGGTTAATTAAATGAAAAATTATATAACGATTAATAGCACACTAAATTAAATCAGATTTTCTTCTCATAAGAGCAATTCACCACCTAGGAATCATACAAGAAACAGTTGGCAGCATCAAACACATAACCATGAACCGCTAGTTCCTCAACAGCATCGGGTAGTGTATACTCATCATGATGAGTATATACCTAATTTTACCTTTATCCTCCATCAAGATGAACAGCTATGATGGAGAGACTTGCAAGGTAACATAGTGTTACCTCCAGATCAGTCAATCCCAAACATGCTCCTCCGTGCTCTTGCACAAATCGGCATGACACAGCTATATGATGAATACGTTGTAGGTGATTTAGACACAAGGGATTATCATCCAACAAAAACACAAAGTTTAAGGGACTCATGGCAGGAGAACCACCACACATTGTTGAAGGGAAAAGGGGTCCCACACATCCTAAGTAAAATAGGAGATGGTGAACCACTTATAACGGGTTCTCTATCCATTGATGTTCCCGCTTCTAATGATGGTGAGGAGGTGGGGTATCATAACCTATGCTCTATGATACACAACCTTGGTTTTGATCCCCATGAACACCAACTGTTCACTAAGGGAACAATAACACATGACAAGGATCGGCACTTGGATCGTCATCACGATCGGGGCCATAGCCATTGAAGAGAAGGTAAGAAACATTGTCATGGCGATGGTTCTCCTTCTTCCCCTTCATCACATCACTCACCCTCTCCTTCCACATCTGGGCATAGCTACAAAGACATAGCGGTGAGGATAAGGGTAGGAAAAATGAGAGACCTCGACGAGAGAGTTGAGAAAGGGAACAAGGGCACTCATGAGAATCAAGGCATGAACGAAGAGAAAGTAGGGAACAATGCAGACATCATAGACATCATGAGGAAGATGATCATGATGAACCTCTACTAGCCACCTAGAGTATGCTAGATATTACGAAGGCAGTGAGAATACCCACAAGGCATAAAAAAGATAGTCGGATCAAAAGATTAGATATGAATAATATCCCACACTTCGAAGGGGAATACAACATTGATCCACAAAATCATTTACAAGCATTGCACGATGCCTACGCCTTGCAAAATATAGATAACAAGTGTCAGAAACTAAAGTTGTTTCCTAGGACACTCATAAAGGAAGCAGAGAGTTGGTACTAGTCCTTAGAGCCAAAAACCATTAGGAGATGGAGTACAATGTTAGAGTTGTTTCAATGATAAATACCAAACGTACTCTAGAGTGTCTAACTTGCGTAAGCAGATCCAAGGATGGAAGCAGGGTAATCATGTACCCTTGGATGCTGCCATGGGTCGATACTATGCATTGCTACATCGTTGCCCAGGCCATGAGTATGCACAGCGGGATCAACTCTGCCACCTTGTAGATGGGCTAAGATATGAAACCAGGAGAACCCTTGGGACTTATGCCTAAGCGAGACGATCCGAACTTAGATCTAATGAAATTCATCACTTGTTGGAGCAAGTAGCCAAAGAAGAAGGGGAGCTACGGAAAAGAGAAAGTGCGAGAGAATATAACCATGATCCTTCCCTTCGGAAGAAGGGAGTGAAATTTTGTGATGAGGAGGATGAGTCACCACTTAAAGAGTTGGTGAATAGAAAAACCTTGCCACTCCAAAAGTTAACAATGGAAGTGTCAGCTAAGGTGGATCAATTGTGGGATTCCTTAGACTCTAGACTTGAAACTTTCCTAAAAATCGTAGAGGAGTCTAAGGTGGAATGAGGTAGTGACTCTGATAAGAAAAAGAGGAGAGATGCAAGCCATGCACATGACAAGGGTAAAGGAAAAATAACTATCTCTGATGGGGTTGTGGATTTAGACGTAGACAATGACGGTGGATGTGAGATCTACCAATATGACCATCCTAAGGGATGTTGTCCAATCATCTCACATCTACAAGAGTCTAGGGTGTATGCACTCAACCCAAGACTTAACAGACGGCAGGCACCCTGAAGGTTACCTTATTCCCAAGGTAACCCAAGAAAGTTCCACCAACTGTTAACGTACTATCTAAGTGGAACTCCACCACAACCCATGAGCAGCATCAGCAGTGGCATCCCCCATGACTATGGGTGTTGCCACTGCCTAGATAACAATACCCTTACCAGCAACTAGATCCTTATGGCTATTACATGCGGCAGCTGGTTTCTCCAAGTGACTCTATGGGTCACACAACTCCACAACATCACTACCAAGTTTGGGAGTATTTTAGAAGAACTCCTTCTCCTCCAGGAGACACTCCACATCCATACCATCCTCCAAATCCATCCGCCACTCTTACGATGGTAGTTCCACTACCACCCACTCCAACAATGCACGGGGAACTTCCTACTCAACCGTAGCAATGTAATGCTACGAGAGCTATAAACATTCAACCTGCTACTGGTTTTGACAACCGCAAGAAGAGAAGACCTTTCTTTAGAACCAAAAGCTCAAACAAGCTCTCACAACCACAAGCGGTTGAGTCTATGCATGCTCCTCCAACAAACAAGGCTTCGGAGCTCCCTTCAGTTCAACAACAGAGCTTCACGCATACGGTTATGTTAACACATATTGTTACTGAGTGGATCAAGGTAGGCCACCTTCCTAGGAAACTCTCTAATCCTGGAAGTTCCTTAATCTATCTACAAGTCATCGGGAACGAACCACATACGGCTCTTCTTGACTCAAGTTCCGAAGTCAACTTCATCTCATGAGAAATGTATCAAGCTTGAAACCTGCCCCAACTCAAGAAGAGAAATATTCAACTAGAGCTAGCTGACCAGTCCATCACCATTCCCTTGGGATTGGTAAAGGACATTGTTACCACTATGTGTGGTTGGTCATACCCAATTGATTTCCTAGTGATAGAAGTCAACAGTAACAACGAGGGCTTTCCAATTATAATGGAAAGGGCATGGCTGAGTACAGTAGACGCATGCCTAGGGATCCACAATCTTTCCTTGGAGATATCTAAGGTAAACATTTATCGAAAGATCGAGAAGAAGAAAGTTTCGTGCATCACATACAGTGACTCAGAGGGTGATGACATGGAGGAGTGCTTAGCATCTCCTGCATGTAACCAGTGTGCCCTAGAAACTTACATACAAAAGTTCCTGTATGTAGCAACCACACAAGTAGTGGACACCCCATGGTTGATAGCTAATCGAAAGAGCAACCCATCAACATGCATGGAACGAATTGGGAGAACAACCCATACTAACAATGAAGGCATAGACACATTGGAGTATGAGTGTCACTGACTTCCACCCCTTAATCTAAGAACATCAATCAGGAGAAGTTGGACACTTCTAAGAAATTCAAATAAACGTTCATTATTTCAGATCTCTCCCTTTCCATTCAGTCATGGGGGAGATGGCCATCTATGCTGATCATTTGAGGCCCTTAGTTCTTTTTAGTTTTTGTTTTACACATTTTTGTTTTGCACATTTTTTTTTTT